>KV751363.1:3149072-3169707 GCA_001698575.1 Mola mola
AAGATTTTCCTTTTACAGTGGTAGGGACGAGATATACAAAAATCAATATCATACCTGTCATTTTTGTCAAAAAATGTAGTGCAATTGAATAAAAAGTAATAAAAAAATACTAAATAGTATTTTACATTAATGCCTTGATGAAAAAATAAAATGAGTCGAAATACAAATAACATTGGCAGAGTTTATGTTGGGATAAACTACCGTCTGCAGAGCAAAACAAACAAACAAGCATGTACAGAAATTTTTGCTTTGGTTTGCAAATGTTCAAATAGAAAAAAATAAAGAAACAAAATGTGCATCGTGTTATTGTTAAAATTTTTGAAGCAATGCCAGCGGAGTTTTCATCATTCTCTCAACCAATTACGGAGGCTAAACACATGATGCTACCAGGATTCAGTGTTTCCTGATGTGAGTTGTCCGTTTTTAATTGTTCGTGGTGTTTTCTGCAACCTGTAAACTGTTTCCAAACATTTACATCAATTCCACTAAATCGGCACCAAATTCCAATTAGCTTCAACTACTCAATTATTGTGTGATCAGAACTAAAGTTGAAATTTCTTAGATCTCGCTGAGCTGACGACTTTTATCGTTTATACTAACGTGACTTAAAAGATGTTGATTTAATTAGCCTAATTGAGCTAATTAACATTTATTGGATGAGCACAAATCCTCCTTAAAGCTGTCAAATCTGGTGTTACTGCTCGTTAGCAAGTTAGCTCCCGTTAGCCACTGTTAACGGCTGTTAGTTCCCGTTAGTCCCTGTTAGCTCCTGTTAGCTGCTGTTAGCTCCTGTTGGCTCCTGTTAGATCCCATTAGCTCCTGTTAGTTGCTGTTAGCTGCTCTTAGCTCCTGTTAGCCGCTGTTAATGTCTCTTAGTTCCGGTTAGCTGCCGTTTGCTGCTATTAGCTCCTGTTAGCTATTAGCCTACGATATTTTTGTAAGCCAGCACGATTGGGAAATGATGTCATTGACTAAACGCCGGTGCATTTGTGCGCTGCTCTCTGACGGCGTGCGACGGTCCAACACGTCCTGCAGGCCGATCGGTGGGTAAAAGGTTAACGAGGATGGAACTTCTGTTTGCTGCGAGCGTGCGGAGGGATGGAGGGAAGCTGCAGCTCCTGCTGGCTCCTGCTGGACACAGCTCACTGCTCTTTAATGCACAGAAATGGGATCTCAGGCTACACTTACACCTCTAATTTGGAGCTGAGTGACTGGACGAGCTGCACCTCCCGGGATAACTTACTTTATTAGGAATGCAAATTAGAGTCGGGGGAAATTAAAACTTTTAGCATCTTTGTTTGATTAAATGTGTTTTTGAGATGTTGCCGGGCGGGAAGCTGAGGTGGAGGCGTGCAGGGCTGCAGGGAAGGAGCCATTTTCTCAGAGGAGGCGCACGATTGGAAATTAAACATCAAAACAGGAAGCTGAGGGTGAGCGGACACACATATTCATTACTTCATTCATTACTTCAGACACTGAAAATATGTTTTTGATGCTGGCGATGCTTTAAAAAACACACATGAGCAAAATATGGCCTCAGGGCCGCAACCAGGGGAGGAGCCATCTTGTTCCGACCCGCAGCGTTTGTTCATGTGACTACAGTTTACCGCTGACACGATTAAATCGTCCGTCCCCACACGTCCGCGGTCGCGCTGCCATCTTGTGCCAGTGACATCATCTGCAGTCATTCAGATTCAATGAGCTTCAAAATTGCTTTTTGACTAAAACCAATGTTCGAAAAACCAAAAACTCTTCATTTATAGTCAGAAATAACGAAGGAAAGCAGCAAATCCGGACATTTAAGAAGCTGACAAATGTTGAATCATTTGGTTGGAGACGAGGCCGAAACGATTCTCTAAATAGTTGATTCATTTCCTTTCATTCGATTTATCAATTAATCGTTGCAGCTCTACTGTCGTAGAAAAACAGTGTGTCTGCTGCATTAAGGTGAAGCCTTAAAGGGCTTAATTAAAATGTAAATTAAAGTACAATAGCCTAATTTAAATGAGCATTTTCCCACACTTGTATGCATATTTAAGGAGGATATTTAAGGAGGATATCAAAATGAAACTGAAAAACAGCATTGGACCTTTTTACGGAGTTTAGCTGCTTCACAGCGTAAAATATTCAAATACCAGAACCATTTATTGCATTTACAGTTACACGTCAGCGTGCTCGGGCAAATGAAATTAGCATTTGGCATTTCATTTTCAAAGGCTCACGCTGCTCATCAGCAGACAGCATTTCAACGCAATAACGGAAACGTGTCTTTCGTTTACGTTTACATGTCGCCGGGATGTTTTGGGGTCAAAATGCGACTTTCCAACGAGTTGAAGATGGAAATGAAAAGGCCAAATATCCCACCTATATATGCTAAAGATTTCCATGCTAATAAGGTCCCCTGTAGGCCTCCGTAGACCAGACTGCAGCACCTCGGGGTCCTTCCCCGCCCGTGTGTTCTGCACCCGCAGCGTAATGAAACTGGGCAAAGTTCTGCTCTCCCGATGAGTTCCTCCTCCTCCTCAGGTCACCACGTTAGAGGGCGTTCGAGACCATTTCACCTCCTGATTTCATCGTTCCTAAATTAACGCCGAAATCTCCCTTCTGTTGAGCCGCTCACGGCGACTGATTACGTTTATTCTCTGCTCGCAGCTGCTGAAAGCAAACACGTTCCGGACACACGTGCAGCCTGCAGGCAGGAGCTGGAGGTCACATTTTACGGCCAATCGGGGCTTCATTTGTTCTCCTTAAGTGCATCGTAATCGTGTCGCTCGCCGGCGTCATCGTGAGGGACATCTCTGGCCGTTTTTTTGTGGGATGGATGCGGTGCTATTATTTCTGTTCAGGGGGCCTGACAGAGTCTGCGGGGGATTATTACTCCATCCCTCCTGCTGTTGTTGTTGTTGTTGTTGTTGTTGTTGTTGTTGCAGGTGAGACGCACCAGTGAACACAGCCTGCAGGCGGAGTCCATCCAATCAATACCAACATCCTGTGTGGGTGTGTGTGCAAGCAGGCCGCCTCTGTTTTCCAATCTTCCCCTCTGGTCTGTGGCTGCCTTAAACACAGAAAACAGCCGCCGCAGCGAGACTCCCGGCGCTCGCTCTCTCCTCCGCCCCCCGAGGAGGGCCGTTAGAAGGGAGCTGCATACTAACAGCCTCCTCTGAATCAATTACCATTTGGATAGAAATGTCACAGCTTTGGAAGCTGTCACCGCGCCGACACGGACAGGGTCTGGGATGGAAGAGACGTTTCAGAAACACTCAAATCCTCGCCGGTTAATAAAGAAAAGAGAGAGATAATTAAACCAGATGCAGAAAGCTGCTTCCAGAGAGGCTACAAGCACTGCGGACGACCTTCGCTCTGCTAACGGGTCGAGAGGCCTCCTCAGATGACCAGCGGTCGCCGTCCTGATTGAAGTGTCAATATAACATTTACGTTTAATAACCTCGAAGCAACAAGGCCTCGACGTGTGTTAGGAGGAGAGGAGATTTTAAGCCGTCCTCGTCCTCGCCTGGTTTGGCGGACAGCGTTTGTTTTAAAGGAGGCCGGAGTCGCCACCTTGACCTCATTAAGAGCGGCGGCGCCTGTCAGATATTGGGAATTTGCCGAGGCTGCGGACGTGTGCTCGCTTTCAGAGCGTTTAAAAGGAAGAAAAAACAGCAGCGAGTTGTTTTCTCTCAAAGTACAGTGAGAAAAAGTTTGTGAAGGTTCCTCAAAACTACCGACCAACAACGTACAAGACAAACAAAAACAAGTGAAGTGAATTCAAGTGAAGGGTTTGTTAGATACATTTAAGACCCGAACGAAAAGGCACGTTTACGTCTGTCCGAAGAGTTCAGGATCTTCGGCGTGACGCCGGGACAGACTGACGGGGTGATGATCCGGTTCTGGATTCTGGATCGATTTTCAAACACGGACATAAATCACTGGACGGATCTTCATGAAACACTTTTTGTTGTTATGCTGGTCTTACCTCACTGAGCAAATGTTTACGTTTTGGGCGAGCTCCAGATCTGATGCGGATTCTGGATCTGGATCTGGATCTGGATCTGGATTGGTTTCTGAGAGACAAACACAGAAGGACAAATTTTATCAAACTTGGCAGACTTCTATGATGTTTTTTTTTTTGTGGCAGTATTTCTTGTTGCAGTTTTGTGAGAGATCCAGTGCTGATCTGGATCCTGATCCTGGATCACCCTGATGCTAACACTAGCGCTGATATTGTTCACTGTTTGATAACAATTCCAGACAGGTGTCGGAGGATTTCTGTATCTAGTTTAAAATGCGCTCCAATGTCGGGTTATTTACGAGCCTCTAGTCTCCTGTTTATGTTCCACCGAGTTGGTAAACTGTCGATAGCAGCCGTTCTACATTTCCCCACATGACCCTAATCAAAGCTTTTTCTTGGTGTTTGGTATTGAAATCAGGATCATCAACCGGTGAAGAGTCATGATACTGACAAACGTCATCAGTCTGACTCGGTTCAGGTAAATCACAGAGTTCATCGTCCATCCTCAACTTAAAACCTGACGTTATTCAGGCTCTCCAAAGCTGTTTTTGTCAACTCCCAGCATCACTTCTCTGTTTCTGCACAACACTGACCTGTAGATATTACAGAATACACTGTTGTTCCTCAAGATATGGCAGCGCTCATCAGCGCAGCAGCTCGTAGCTCTGCTGTTCAGTGCTTTATGGTATGCATGGTGTTATGTCTGTAATCATCTTCTGGTGAGCTCGTCAGTTACCAGCTACTTCCAACAGAAGCACGATATACCAGGCAACATGATGAGGACACCAGGCTCCCCGTGGATCGCTGTCGGCACCAGCAGGCAGCGCGGGGAGAAGAAACAGAAGCGTGGGTCCGAGCCGGTCCGCTAGGCAGGCTAAGGAAGCGACCACACAAACCGCCGCTCCCGAGCCTCTTTCTGGCCAATTCCAGATCCATCGCAGTCAAAATGAACAAGCCTGAGCAGCAACTTTGTCCACGACTGCTGTGTGATGATCTTTAAGGAAACCTGGCTTCACCCTGCGATTCCGGACGCTGCCGTGCAGCTAGCGGGACACACTGCCTACCGCCATGACCGCAACAGGGACTCGGGTAAGAGCAGAGGAGGTGGCCTGCTCATTTATATGAACAATGACTTGTGTTCACAGAGCCGACTGGTAGACAGTTACTGCTCCCCTCATCTGGAAGCTCTGATGATTCCATGTTGCCCCTCTACCTACCAACAGAGCTAACATTAGTAATCATCACGGCCGTATTATACACACCTCCGGATGCTAACACCAGCCCAGCCCTCACCCACCTGCACAGTGCCATGAGTAAACAACAGAAAGCTCATCGTGATGGAGTATATACAGTATAAACGCTGGTGATTTCAATCAGGCATGCCAAAAGACGGTTCTCCCCAAGTTCACCCAGTTTGTGAAATGTGCCTCTGGAGGGAAAAATAGTCGTGATCATGTTTACTGTAACATCAGACGTGCTTGTAGAGCAGTGCCACAGCCTCATGTAGGCCAGACGGATCATCTGTCACTGCACCTGATGCCAGCCTACATCTCTCAGCTGCTGGACTGCTTCATGAACACTGAGTGGAGGCTGACTGAGAACCAGGATCTACAGGTGAACTGAAACTGTCACTGTTGAAAAACACAACCGGGTTTTCACAAACCAAAATCCCTGGAGGACAGGCCAAGTGCGGCTCCTCATCACTGCTCGTAACGCCGCCTTCGGGACTGAGGACAAGGCACAATAAAGAGGGGAATCAAAGCTGCCAAGGCCCTGCACAGGAAGAACATAGAGGGACATCTTGCAGACAATAATCAACGGCAGCTGCTGCAGGGGAACCTGAACATCACCGACTACAGGGGCACAAGCACCTCAACTGTCAACGCTGATGCTTCACTGGCTGAGGAACTCAACAGTTTCACCTAGGGCGCCCCCTCCAGCATTCAGCAGCACCTCGCTGACTCTCCATCAACACGATGTGAGGCGAGAACTTGGCCAAGTGAACCCTAACCCTGCCTCCCCACAACATTTGATCCTCATCAGTGTCCCTGCAGGTGTAACCGCTCCACTGAGGACGCCATCGCCATCGCACTTCACATCGCGCTGAGCCACCTGGAACACCCTGGAAACAACGTGGACCACGCTGCTCTTTACATTAACGGAGACCGTGTGGAGCGAGTGACATCGTTCAGATTCCAGGGTGTCCACACACACACCGCAGCTGAAGAAGAAGAAGGAGCAGCGACTTCACCTCCTGACGGTTCTGAGGAAGAGCAGACTGGAACAGAAGCTGCTGGTGTCCTTCTACCGTTCCATCATGGCGAACTTTCTCACATACTGTCTCACTGCATGGTTTGCTGAAGAGATGTCTACCTCCCGCTGCCTCCGAAGACCCCTCCCACCCAGCTCACCACCAGTTTGACCTGCTTTGCTCTGGCAGACGTTACAGGTCAATCGAAGCCCGTTTCTTTCCCTTCAACAAACAATAACTGTGTCTATTAAACTGTGCAATAATTCACTACATTCACTCATCTTACTCTGGTTGTATTTGAAATACAATGACAGTAAAGCTTTCGAGGTTCTATCTTTCCATGGCTCATTTAAAAACCCATCGCTGACAGCTGCTGAAGAAGACTCTGGACATTCTGCAACATATACAGGTTTTGTTGGACGATATCATCACAGTAACTACCAGCGACTGTCACTATATAGTTATCTTAGCTCAGCTAGCAGTGGAGCTAGTGGCCTTGGACTTAAGTGAAATCTGCCAAGATATCGTACCAAGTCATGGCAGGCAGCAGAGCTCAGCTCAGAAGGGGTTAACAGCAGCTTGCAAACCAAACTGGGCCCGGACACAGAACACAGAACATCTGTCCATGACTTTTATTTTGTTATGTCTCGTGTGAATTAGGTGTAGTTTACTATAATATTTTCACAGGGAAGGAAACAAGCAGGTAAAATCATAAACCACGTTTCCGCCCAGCAGTCCGGTTCAGCTCGGTTCGGTACGGCACACTAGGGAACTGTAAGCTCATTACAGGCGTGCCTTTCCTGTTGTTTCCTGTCGGCTGTTTATCACACAAAGCAGACAAACCTGCCATGAAAATTCTATTTTGATGATAAATGTATACAGCATTAATAAAAAACTAATATATATCTGAGGTGATGCTCATCTCACTTTCAAGACTTTACCTGCTATCTAACATATTTGGCAGTAATGAAATAGAGAATCTGGAGTTTTGCGTTTATTGTCACTACCAAAAGAAGCGGAACTGCAGCTTCTGCTCTCTATAGTAACACCTGCAGCACAGCAGTCAAGGTTTTCACTGGACCAACAGGGGCAGAGAGACGGGCCTCAGGCACAATCAGTCTCTAAGGACAAGTCTTTAATACAAAATCATTTTCCTCGCCAGAGTCAGTCTTCAAACATGTTTTAGTCAATAAGTAGCGCTGGCTAGTCCAGAGAAAAGATAAATAATCGGAACTGAAGGTCTTCACCCTGGAAGGTCAACCAGAAGGCGGAAGAGAAAACAAGTTTGCAGAGGAAACAGAAAGTCAAGCAGGAAAAAGCAGCTTAACACACAAAAGGAATCAACTGATTTAAGACCTCATGCGAGAATTGATTTTTTTCCCTCAACATTATATTTAACATTACAATCACAGTCCCAGAATCGTCGTTGTACGTGTTTGTGTATTGTTTGAGCGTTGGGGATTCTGTCAAGGATGAAACACGCCAAACCTCCAAACGCAACCAGAACACAAACAAAACAAAGAGGTAAATTCGGTTATATCAAATGCCCTGCGGAGCTATATGCTCCTCTTTGCTCTCACCTTCCACCAGTTATTGTTTTTAAACTGAATTTTAACTTGCTGTGTCTCCACAGGAAAATGAATTCAAGCAGCCGATTATACGCGCACACACACAAAGTCCACAGATTGAATTGTGCATATTGCAGGAGGTGCAGGAAAAATGTGTGTCCGGCAGCACAGTGTAGTTACAGAGAATGAAACAGAGCGATTACACGCTGGAGAAGGAAGCTCCCGAAGCAGAAACGCTCCTCGCTTCAGACCACGTGTCAGTTATTAATGACTGCAGCAGGGAGACGTATGGAGCCGGCGCTGGCTCGTATGGACACGTGTAAATGCTCACATTGTGATATTGGAAACAGAAAAAAAAAAAAGACAACTACGGAAATGTAATTTTATTTTAATTATTTGCCAATTTATTCCTCCAGTCGGGACAATCTCAAAGTCTCAAGAAAAGGCAGCAAAAGTCTTGACATGCCAAAACGGAACTTAGTTCCAGAAACTTACAAAAACGTTCCTGTGGCCCGTTGTTGTCGTCGTCTAAAGTCCAAATAAGATTATGCAAGTTAGTCTGATGACATTTCAGGAAGATATACACGTGACTGCGTTAACCCTCCGGTCCAGTAGGTGGCAGTAAGAAGAGGATGAAGGCTATACATCAACTATGATGCCATATAAAGCAACAGTCGTCTCAGTCTTTCTTCTGTTGCTCCATCTCAACAACCCAATTCTGACAAACTGAACCAAAAACAGTAAGCTCACGGGTGCCAACTTTTAAACATGGCAGACGAAATACAATGCTGCCAGCACTCGACCAATCAGAAATGTTCAGCCATGCAGGCCCCCCGCCCCCAAAGTTCCACCCCCAAAGGTACTGACCCTCGTGGGTCGAACAGTCACCTTGGAACTAAATTTAGGCCCTTGTTCCTGCCATCGAGATGCACCTCGAGGAAAGCCAAACCCTGTTCTGCATGTATTACAACAACACAGCTCATAGCTGGTGAAGGAGTTCAGGTGCTAAACTGTCCTGCCTGCAGTCCCAACTTGTTACCCACTGACAATGTTGGTACATGGTGAAACGGGGTACGACTGTTGACTGGCTGATATCTGGCAACAGTAAGAATGAGTTAGAGTTATTAATATTCAGATTCAGATTCAGAATACTTTATTTATCCCCGGGGGAAATTGTTAAAAGATAAAATGAATATGCCCCCGTACCAGCGGTAGCTAGCTACGTTCGTCCGTCTGGTGTACGCACCTCTGGCCGATCCGTTCTTGTCAAAGCCATATCTCAAGAACACTTTGAGAGATATTCATCGAACTTTGCACAAATGTCCACTCTGACTCAGGGATGAACCGATTAGATTTTGGAGGTCATAGTTCCAAGGTCAAGGTCACTGTGATCTAAAATCTATTGAGCACAATATCTTAACAATGCTTTGAGTGTTTTTTGTCAAATTTGGTACAAACCTACATTTGGGTAGAGGATTTGGTGAGTCAAGGGTCACTGTTACCTTAAATATGGTTAGGTGGCAGTATGTTCTTGTCCCACCACGGTTGGCACTCTGTGCCTTGCAGAGGCATATAAACGCCAGGTGGCAATTTGTCTAGTTTTTCATTAGAAATGGCTTTTCAGTATTTTACAAATCACATCATGTTACATTTTACACCCCGTCCCATTCCTCTTTGGAAATGGTACAAAATAAAGGCTCTCCGTATCCAGCCTGGAGGAACTTTGCTTCCTTTTTCTATCATAAGGACAAGTACCACCTGCCAGTCAGCCAATTAGCTCCATCACTCCTCTTACCCGGACGTGCTGGTGCTGCAGTCCTTCTAATCCATCAGAACAATTAGACTTTAGGGCCTCATGTTTCTGTCCTCGGCTGGCCGAGGCATCACTTTTACTTAAAGACGGAGGCCGATCAAGAACAACTTGTTACACATCCTGACATGATGGTTTAGAAGGGTTAAAGAAACACAAGAGGAGCTGCATTCAGTCATATTTCATCGTTTTATTTGCCTCACAGAGGCTGACAGGTGATTCCTCATCACTCTCCCTGTCATCCGTCACAGCTCCGGCAGGCTTCAAGTCAGTCAGATAAGCCTGCAAAGAAACCGTGTGACCATACGTCAAAGTGTATTTTCACAGCGGGAGCCACAACAAGCGCCGTGCCAAAAACATCGCAATTGTCTTCAAACGCAAAGGGGGCGTTCATTCGGTGAAATTATAATCTGGAGAAGAGAACCAACTCCTCCCGTGACCTCATGATAGTTTTTTGACATCTGGGATTCCTGCAACATGTTTAATCTCAGGATAATCACGGCGGATCGGACAGCACGATCCATCATCGCCAGCTGTAATTACCTGCATATAGATCACTGTCGCTCGGAAAGAGGCCATTACGGGGACTTCTGTGTGTGAACGGAGAGCATTCAATCAAAGTGCCACGAGCAACAGGACCGGCAGCCAGGAGCAGCGATTGAACAAGAGACCTAACCGGGACGAGTCCAGGCTGACGACACGGCTCCCGGGTGGGCTGGCGGCGGGTGACGGCCTCATAGACAGGTCCATCAGCACGCCGACGGGTTCTCTGTCTGAGGGGGAGCTCACAGGCCCCATTTATTTCATTATTTACAGGAAATTCTGCTTTATTTCCCCCCAGTTTAACTTGATTTGAATCGTTTGAAGACACCGACCAGTTTGAGCCACGACATCCAGAAATGTGCAGGCACGACGCGATACGATTCACCGCTCTGAGCTCATTGAAACTGTAAAAATTCTGACTGAAAAGTTTCCTTTGACAATGTCTCAGGCAAATTTATCGCTCATCTCTAATCTTAAGCAAATGAAGGAGCCCTTTTTCATTCATTCATTCATTCATTCATTCATTCTGTGTAAATTCAGCTGATAGATTCACATCAATTCCTTGTAAAAGTGAAAACATTTTCTGTCTGACGAAAAGTTCTCTGGACTTTCACAATGTCCCCGCCTCCCTGGCTTCTTGGGGGAGGAGCTACATTCGGCCAATCCGCAGCAACCACCGTCGGAGAGCTTCAGGGGAACAAGTTTCAGTTTTTAACCTCGAGCCCTGAGCCGACGCGAGTGAGAACAGCAGCGAAGATCGGAGCTGATGCACATAGTACTGAGGTCACGAGCTGAAAGACGTGCTGAGGCGGCGACATCCTCCTCTGCTGTTTAAAGTAAGATTTTACATCTCGAGCTACTTCTATCATCGCATATTTGATTTTTAACTGTCTGGCGGCGCAGAACACTGCTGGACTGTGAACTAGCTGCCACTCTCGTTTCACCACAGCCAACGTACGCTTCCAGGGTGACGCACGACTCTAAGAATGACAACAACACGGCCTGAGTCGGTGGCGGTGGAAGTCCTGCAAGGACTTGGTGTCTTTAACGCCTTGTTTTGAGCGATGCTCCGCCCTCTCCATATTTCATCGGTTAATTTTCATTGGTTTTGACTTTAGTCCCTTTTGGGCCGTCAGTTCTATTGGCTGAACTTAGTTTGACTCCTCCAGGCTGTTTCTTCTTACAGCATGAATATATGTGCTGAAATGAACACATGGTAGAGGCGCGGCGGCCATCTTTGTTTGTGTTCATCGCCTGGGATGTACAGGTGTGTTCAGCTGGCGTACCGCCCCCTTGTGTTCGAGAACTGAGTGAAAAAAGGGTCTTCACAGTAACTTCTCAGTACAAAATGCCTCCTTTTTTTCTTTCAACCTTTTCATCACCGCTCGGTTATATGATCTGGCACCAATGATGCAGAAACACGCCAAAGCCGTCCAGTTTCCCGTCGGATGATGCGGCCTCCAGCGCGAAGCTGCTGGTCTGGGCGAAATGAACCAGAGTGTGCTGTGTCAGAAGAACCCAACAGGTCGCACGATGATTAATGAGGAAGAGGAGCGGAGACACACATGAAAGAGACCAGCCTGAAGCAGCGGCTGTTTGGTGAAAACGGAGGTTAAAACGCAGAGAGAAAAGCTTGCAGAGCTTCCTGGGCCGACGTTAGCGTGCGGGTCGGACATAAAGAGTCAATAAAAAGGCCGTTTCAGACACTCCGACGCACGCAGAACATAAAGCAGTGAAGGGAAACACATCTGTTTGCGTACGGAGAGACAGAGACCAAGGGAACGAGGCGCCACCGTCGGAACTAATTGATTTAGGTCTCCTGACAGTCAAAGATTAAGACGACTATGAGCTGCTGTCATAAAATCCACCTTTAACACAAGAGCGCGCAAAGTAATAACCATAAAAAGAGAGAAACAACATTTATTCCCTTGTAAATATCACGTGCACCTGCAGTTAAAGTGCACGAGGGGGGAAAATAAAGCATAAAACGGAACATTTGGTGATAGAGGCCAGACAGGAGATATGAATTTTTACATCTGTTAGGGCCTGACAGGGAAATAATTGATGCAAACTGTGGCTGTGTTGATTATGACTTTGTTATTGGCTCTAGCAAGACTACCCATGAGCCCCCTCGTCTCCACGATCACAGTACGCCCGCGGTCGCCCGGAACACCCTGAAGGTGCGACAGCTGGAACACGAGGACCCGCAGCAAACACGAAATCACGTACGTAGATCAGTATTTCATTGAGAAAAGTGGTCTGTACGCATTGTTGTCTCATTCGTGTACGTTACAAACCTGGTGCAGAGTTGATGAAGGAAAAGATCGGACAGAAACAAGTCTGTTGAGTTTTAATTCCGGACTTCTGGGCCTCTCAGGACACCGGCTAAACGAGCTAACAAGCTAACAAGCTAACAAACAATGCATTTCCTCTGACGTGAGACCTCTTCGTCAGTCCACCCAGCAGACTTTCCACTTTTTAAAGCTTTTTATGCTTATAGAAACACCAAAATATTTGCCATAGCAGCGACTGTTGCACACTTTAGAACGTGTTTGACATGTCCTCCATCGCTCATTATTCTAAGTTTAGATTCTGTAGATGTGGATAAGATCCTCCTGTAGGCCTGAATGCTGTGGAAACTGTGGCTTTAAACGTTGTTTTCTGCCCCAAGAAAAACTTTTTTCTTATTCTGCGCAGGAAGCTCAAGTGTTCTTTGAATAACCGCAGGGAAAATGATCCATTTGAAGGGAAAATCACATCTCAGTAATGTCCAAGTAATGTGTTTGACCTTTCAGCGACCTGGACCTTTGAACTCCGAAGCCCAAAAGTTAATCACTTGTATCCCGCCAGCTGTAAAATGACACCAGTTGGACCTTTCTATGTCGATTCTCTCTGGAGTTATGACCAAAACTCTAAAATCAGCTGCAGCTTGATGACAATTTCAGTCAAACTGGTCAAATAGCTTTTGTGCAGTAACGTGATGAATGATTCAACATTTTTTTACTGTGACTCAACATCATCTCTTGAATTTGGTTTTGATTCTTACACAGAGAATCGGCGGTGATGTTGCAACATTGTTTTTAGTGTCTTACAAAATAAATGTGTCTTATTTTTGAGGTTGTTTCAGGAGCAAAATGATGTATAATAATTACAAAAGGACATTTGATTGATGGAGAACTTTAGATGGAGATCAACATACATATTAAAGTTAACTTAACCTTTAAATGTGGCACAGCAAAATCTGTGCACGTTCACGTCAGCAAATATTGTTGTACTGCCACAGCTAGCTAACATTTGGCACAGGTAGCTAATGTTTGACACAGTCTGACACAGATATCTAACTTGAAACAACAGAACAAAATCTGTGGACGTTCACGTGGGCGGCGACCGCTTCCTGTTCCTCGTGCCTCTTCCAACGCCACCCCCCCCTGCTGCCGCGCCTCCCTCACTGAAAAAACAAGACAGGAGGAAAGGAGAAATTACTGATCGCCAGATATGAAGCAAGGGAACACTGAATGTTTTAAAGGATTAACGCAGCGCTCGAGCCACGTTAACCAGAACCCTAAATGCTCATCCACAAATGGAGAGAGATGGTATTTAAGGTCACCAACACAAGACTTTTCAAATAATGAGTGAAAAAAGGGTGAAAACACAGGAGATAGACTTTTAATCGTGTATCTCTGCTCTCTTGATTGGCGTGGAAAGAAATTGAAGCCAATTCTGCAAATTAGAACGTGCATAAATGAGCATATATCTATATTTTGCGAGTAACTCAGAAGTCGTTTATATATATATATAATGTGAGCCGGACTGACATCCCAAGCACCGAGTGTATAAAAAACATATTTGCTTTGGGGAATATTTGAGCGTTGTGCAGAGACGCAGCAGGAGTTTAAAAGCAGGCTGTTCTGACGAGAGTTTGCTGCTCCTGAACATTCGCTGCAGGCTCCTTTTCAGCCACCGTGGAGAAATCCAGAGACCTCAGTTTGCACTTCCTGTCTTCATTTCAAACATAAACTGCTGAAACCTCCTCACACACGGAAGCAAAACATCTGCGCTAATAGCACGTCCTTGCTGCTACAAGCCCTCCTCGGCCCGGCCTGCGATTAGCTGATTAGTGCCCCCCCCACTCTCTTATTAATGTAAATCCCTTGAAGAAAACATGGCTGAGGCACAATATTTATTCTGCAGGCTGCTCGCGTGGCTCCCGCGCATGATAGAGAGTCTTAAGCAACCACCAAAGAGCAGGATTTATTATTCCATCCCGCTGCCCACCTTAATGGAGAAATACATAAATAAATAAGCAAATACATTAAAAATCAGGGTCTCCGGTCGGGGGAGGGGATTGAAGTTTCCTGAGGAGCGTGTCATCCATCCGTGTTTGTGTCTCGACAAACAAAACAGGTGATGTGAAGAGCTCTCTGAGGACTTCATCAGCCGCTCTGTGCCCTTAGCAGCACGCTCATTGATGATGCCACAACTTTATTGATTTATGCAGAAAAAAAAGAATGTCTTGACGCCAGCAGGCAAACAGCCCATCAATTATTTCTACCCGACTGTCCTTGTTTGTCACTCGATTTGCAGCCAGTGCCGATTTCTGCACACTTAACGTTCTGCCAAAACACTGCCAACATGGCCTCTACGGTGCCGAACGCTGGACAGCAGCGATTAATGTGGCTCTTTGTCACAACGAGGCCCCGCCTCCGTCCATTCAGGTCACATTACAGGTTAACGTTAAAAATGACGGATTTACTGCCGTCTTTTCACTCATACATTTGTTCAGCCCCGCCCCGTCCATACGTTCCACGTGAACGCGTGACGGCACCCGTACGTTCTCCCTCAAGCAGCCAAACAGAGCGTATGATGTCACCAATGAGCCAGGTTCCTGGTTCTTAGGAAGAGTTTTGTGGCTCGGTGGAGGTTTGTGCTCTCTGAGGGCTCTCTTGTCCCTTGGACCCCGCCCCAGGGTCAGGGTCAGCTTTGTCATGTTCCTCAGTGGTGTTTTTTTTTTTTTTTTTTTTAATATACAAAGTCAGGTATTTTTTACAGGAAATCAAACTGGACTCGTCACTGCTGCCGGTTCGTGTCCATCTCAAGCGTCTCCACGCCGCTCCGGGTCCTCGGGGGACAGCCGCTAGGTGACCCGCACAGCACCGGCGGTAAACGTGGGCGCCGGAGACCACCTCATTATCATTCAGTCTTCTTTAGTGGAGGTCGGCCAGCTGCTCCGTGGACAGGAAGCAGCTTTTCAACAGCGCTGCGGCCTCATTATCGGGCGGGAAGGCGAGCGAGCCAACTCGTTAGCGAAACCTTGTTGTAATAAGTAATTCAATCACCTCCACCGATCGGAACGTGTTTGCAAAGAGTTGCCTCGATAAATGATCTAAATCCAGTTAGCAAACATTACTCCTGGTTCGAGGGGAAACAGCTGCTCAGGTCACTGCGGATGATCGCCTCAGTCAGGACGACGTGACGGGAATGATGAAGTCGGCCCGACTGGCGCTCGGAGGAGGATTTACGGACAGTCGGGTCCGTTAGATCAGAGGATGGAAATGAGGCGGTAGAATGAAAACGTGTGCACACGCCATGTTTTTGTTTTTACCGTGTCGGCTGCGGTTTGTCGCGGTGCTGTGATGTCATGATGCCATGAGCTCACCGTGCTAACGAGCCCTTTGTTAACACAGGAAGTATTAAAGTAAGAATATATGTATTTTTTGTATGTTAGTTGTTTATAAATACCAGTAAATTATTTATCCAGAGGATGAAAACATGTGATGATGCTTCTTTCTGATGGATCTTTCTCACTTCGCCCGGCGACAAACTTGCCTCTGTGTCTCCTCACAGATCTGCTCGATTGCAGAATAAATCTCCACGTTTCTCTCAGGCTTCACACTGCGAACAGCAGGCGGTGAACGGTGACAAACCAGCGCCGAACGGTCGCTTGCTCCTGACTGTGAAACACGATCACCTTCATGTTTTAGCTGCTCCCTTTGTCTTCCGTCAAATCTTCACTCGTATTCTCAGTGCCGACGCTTCTGTGTCTCCTTTGGGCTGTTTTCTTGCACTCTGGATTTCTTTAATACTTGAATCCAGGTATTATAGCAAGAAAACAACCTCAAAGGCTAAATTATGACCATCTTATCTTACGGCAGAATGTAAGAATTTCAAGGTTGAAGGTCACAGAATGTTTCAGGTTACGAGGAGTTAAAGAAATGGCGCCGTCTCACTTCCCTCCTCCTCGTAATGAGAAATATTCTGTATGATATGTATAAAACATAAGAACACGAGGGCGTTTTTAAGCTTTATTTTCTGGCGACCTGGTCGCTCTTGCAGGTCTCTGCACCTCCAAGTCCAAATGAAACTCTGTATGAACATATTATGGAAGGATATTTTTGTTTTGATATCTTCCTCCCCTGTATTGCTTCCCCTCTAAGGAGTAACAGAAAGTTCTGCTCTTAAAGATATGAACTGCAGCTCCCTCAGTGGTCACTTCCAGCTCTTCTGGACCCAGTTGGTGCTTCGGGCTGAAACTGGTTGGCTGTGTTTCTATTAAAACAACAGCCTTGACTCAGAATCGACCGTTTTAGAGTGAATTACGGACAGATGTTTCGCTTCAGTTAATCAGCTCACTGCCTCACCTGAGCAGCTCTGACAGGAACACGCTGCCGTTCATCAGCATTCAGCTCGACCGAAACAAAAGTCGTGACTGTCCAACAGACGGAGACAAAGATGGCGGCTGCATCTCCACTTCCTCCCACCGGCAACGAACCATCATTTTACCCTCCCTTCGCGCCATTGAATAACTGGTAAAAATGGAAAAAATTAACTCTTGAACACACATCGGCGTGATGAGAACCACCTAAAATAACAGAAGCCATATTTGGGAAACATTTATTTGTCTTATAAGCCTTTCCGCAGCCAGTCCCCAGGGGGCGATGGAGTTGGTCTTCCTCAGTGGAGGAACCACTGCAGGTTATCATGATGACAGCTCAGTTTTAACATTTTATTATTTGCTGAACCTGCATTATTACTAGCGGTGATATTAAAACCTGACAATATATCTCGTTGACGTTGAAAGTCGTCTCACGAAGCAGAGAAGAAGAAGAAGAGGCCGATCCATCGCCTTACACGAGCGCAATTCAAAGACAGAACCATCACAGGCCTCCCCCATGTCAGAACCCCCCCATGATGGTCACTGAGATGAGATCCATTGGAGCCTTTTTCTCCCTGTATCTGGAGACACGTCGTCCAGGGTCACCACGCAGGACGTCCCGGCAGAACACTATAGGGGGCGCTGACGTGCCCTCTCGTAGTGATGCACGGAGGCTCACAACCTGCAGCTCTTCTCTTGATATACGAGGTTCCTGTTTGCTCTGGTTATGTTGGTTGTTTGGGTTTAAGAAATGTTCGACGACGCTTGGTTTCCCATACGCACATGAAATATATGTACATATAATAAATAACCCAAAATCAAACAGCAGAATCACATTTCATCAGTGCAAACTGTGCGCTGTCATCCACGAAGTCACGAAGCCCACAGATCTGTGGTCAGAGACAGATTTTCAACACTCGTGGAACGACGACGCAGCTCGGCAGCATTATCATCAGTTTCTCTGTACGCTCATTTTAGTTCCATACTTTCTATACTCTCTTTCTCAAGCTCCGCACATGCACGTCACTCGTCAAAGTGGTGACACAGGCAGCGGTGGACGGTTCATCTCTCCACTGACAGAGGGCACTTGCTGTTGGTTTGTGATAGGCCAACTCTGCATTTTCATTTGCTTTGACCGAGTTCCACACACAACTTTGACGGCTGTTGTCGTCTTTGCCTGTTTCTGCTGTTTTTACAGCTGCTGTTGGATGAAGCAGCACTCGGACAAATGCAACTCTGACCTGGAGTAGGAGAGGCCAAGTTCCACCACGACATGTGATATCATATATTACATCCTGCTTCAAAGACCTCCACTTCTTTGGGCATTTTAGAGCTTTTGGAAATAAGTGGTACAGAGGTGGACAGCTGTCCATCAAAGCGTTGTTTGTGCCACAGACAACACAAATGAAGACATTACAGACAAACCAGGTTCTGCTTGTTTCTATTTATTAAAGAGATGAGAACTCGTGGGTCAAAAACCAGATCAATGCAAACGAAATAACCTTCTGTCCGTACAGAGGAAAAATCTAAAATCAGTCCGGGAGATCTGTCAGTCCAGAAATCTGCACTATAGGAGATGAGAGAAGGCTCACATGATCCGAGAGGATGTGACACATCAGGGCGGCACAGAAGACAGGACACAGGTGAGACACATGAAGGTAAGAGGAGGAAAGAGGAAGACCAGGGAGGAAGTTGGAGAACAACAGGAAACTACAAACGAGAGCACAGGGAACAGGAATCAACATGGGAAACGCCAGAAAATCAATCTTCAGACAATAACAAACACAGCAAATAAACTAGAAACAACAGTAATACACAGGCAGAATGACTAGAAACTGAAAATACAGAAAAGGACAGAGAACCATGACAGATCGTTCATCTCTGCCCGACGTCAAAGAGTGTTTCTAACATTCCAACCACCCATGAGCAGGAAGGAGAGGGTCAATTACAGCTGCAAAGGGCAGGATGATTACGTGAAATTACAGCCAGACCGGAGCTGCTACAGACGAACATCTCCTCTCCTGTGCTGTCGTTGTGAACGTTCGCCTTGTTTGCCCCCGACGAGTCTTTGATGTCTCCAAATCACATCACATTACTGCTACTCGTTCTGCGTCAAAGAGCCGCTGCACATCCAGTCCTGGTGTGGAGATGGAGGAAACACACCTCTAGAAGACCGGCGGCGTTCCTCCTCCCCCTCCTCCATCAGCCTCACTCCCACTGCTGATGTGGCTGGCCGGGATCTGGCGTGGCAACCTCATCCATCTTACCGCTGCTCCGGGAAGCATGCGGTGATGGGCGACGGATGACGGGCGCTGGAGAGCTACCAGCTTTATCAGCGTGTCTTCCCTGCTTTACCCTCGGAGCGGGTGTGAAGGGCAGCGCTCTGAGGCTCAGCCTCTTCCCCTGGTGGGCTCAGGGGGTGGGGGTGCCCGGATGGCCCTCTTAGATACCCCTGTGGTACATAAAACGTATTTAAGTGCCTTTTAGTTGCCTTTCTAGTGAATAAAAATAAATAAAGAGCTCTCTAGGGTGCCCTTCCAGCAGACAAAAGGCGATGAAGTGCCCACCACAGCGCCCTTCCAGTGCCCTCTAGGGTGCCTCTCCAGTGGACAAAACACAATAAAGTGCCCTCAAAGTTGCCCTTCTAGCTGACAAAAGGTGATGAAGTGCCCTGTGGGCTCCCTTCCAGTGGTCAAAATGAGTGAAATGTGATGTGAAGTGTCCTTTATGGTGCCCTTATAGTGGCCAAAACACACTTAAGTGCCTGCTGTTTGCTTCTGCCACTCAAACACCCCGAGTCTGCCACTAACTCCCACCTTCATTCATAGACTGCCCGCACGGAGCCGAGCGAGAGGCTCTTTAGTGTGACTCTGCAGGTACATGCACCAACAAGCACCGGATGGATTTCTAAGCAGAGGGAAATAAAGGAGGAGGTCTCGAACATCTTAAATTTTATATTGCCGCTCAGTCCCCAAAGCAGCAGGCAGGAAAACACTTTGATTTATTTAACAGCCGTCTGTGTTCGAGCGACAGAATGGAGATTTAATGACAACCCTTGTTTGGAATAACTAAAAGTGATTTATTGCTGGTGTGCTGACGTGAACATTTTCCTTACTCTTTTGTCTTTTATTATTTCTTGCGTTAACAGCTTCATTTTTCACCCACATTCAGGCGACCGACTCATCAACTGTGGCACAATTGATGAAAGACAAAGGTGGAGCCTCGCTGCCATAAAGAGTGTGAACAGTGTGAACAGTGTGAAGTTAGACGATTCAACCGCACCCATTAAGATATGCAGCTTAATTATGAATGAGCTTTGTGTGGGCGTAATAAGCGCCGTCAATACTGCGGCTCTGTGCACAATATGAGTCGCTCGGTGTGTAATTAGAGCCAGTTTTAAAAGGAAAGGAACCGCACCACATAACACCTTAATTAAGGAGGCAGTGATAACATTACATGGCTGCAGGTCGGGCAGGTATTTAATTGGTTTGAAGGCATGAAAACAGACGTGGAAGCGCTGAGGGTTTGGAATCCAAACCACCCCTTTAATGAAAAACAGGTTCCATTGTTAAATATCGTTAAAATCTTGACTTTTAAAACAAAAGTCGACACTAAAGAAATTAAAAATCTTTGTTGGTTTAAAAACAAAGAGAATAGAATATTCAATAGAAGGAGCTGGAGGATAACAAGTTGGGTTGTGTTACTGATTTGTAACTGACTCTTAAATTGAACACATTTCACACTGAGGGAAGGGGAAAGTAAACTGCACCCGGACCACCAACCACAGTTTAAACAACCATTT
>KV751363.1:3180522-3201166 GCA_001698575.1 Mola mola
TTTCTGTCCATTTTACTTGGATTATTTTACTTCTGCCCCGGAAGTTTTTTTTGTCATTCAGTCTCTCTGTCTGTAGGATACATCAAAAGGTTCATGGGCTTTTGTTGGGTTAGACTTTGGCCCAAGAAACAAATGACTCAGTTTTGGGAGGGATCCGGGTCAGGATCCAGGAATTTTTTGAAAGTTTTTTCAGTGGTCTGAGGACACGCTTGGTGGAGGTTTGCACACTCTGAGTGCTCTCTAGTTTTGGTGTTTCTCCTTCCAATCAGAAATGTGGGCGTTTTTTTCTGCGTCTCTACCTCAAATCTGAAAACGGTTGGCGGGTTTGTTTACAAATGATCTAATTGTTTCAGTCACTACCCAGAGCTCCAGTTTAGTCCCCTCTTCACCACGTTGTACCAGTCTGGCACCAGTCTGCCTGTCCACGTCAAGCCCCATTTCCTCGTACCCTTGCATAAAGGTTTTCTTCGATTCTACAGAATCTTCCTCTGCATCCGTAAACGTAATGGATGTCTTGTATGTCATGTCAAGTGAAACAATTAAGACAAGTCGGGACTGGAAATTCTGTAGCATTTCCTCTTCTTAAAATGATTATTAATTATGTTTTATTTGGTTATTTGTATCAGTTTTGAATATGGGATATCAGCAGAATACATTTCACTTGACTGCATATTTTGCCAGTGTGACAACATTTTAACTAAGATGACAATGTTCAATTCTGGAGAAAAACTGAACAGTTCAGAAAAGTAGGGCCACGATTATGATTCCCTATCTAAATTGATTGCAACTGAAGTGCAACTTTACAGAGAGATTTTTCTCTTCTTGAGGGGATTCAGCTTCTCGGAAAAATGTTTTCAGTGAAGAGGCACTTGCGGCTTGTCTATTACTTTTGTGTTTGTCCGTCCTAGCCGGTTTGTCAGCGTGATCTCCTCCGTGGCAACTTACGTCCGTGTCGCAATGGCACAATGTGCACTAAACATGGACTTTACTTACTGCTTTTGCTGATAAATCCATGCTTTTTGTAATCCCTGTTAGCCACAACAGAGCAACAGCATCTCAGAGTTGTAGAGTGCGAGTGTGAGACGTGTCATGACGTACCTCAGCACATGCAATCATTGTTTAGGTTTTTAGCCAACGAAAGAACAAATATTTATTTGACACTGCTTGTAGCTGGTAATTTGCTAGTGCTTAAAGAAATCTTTTTATGCTACTTTATTTTACTTTACTTTGCTTTACTTATGCTGCTTTAAATTGCATCTGAGAAAGGGAGGGCACATGTTTTCCCGAGGCTGCACCTCCATGAGGATTCAGCATCTCGATTCCTGAGTGACCACCCTAAATCCGGTTGAGTGGCCACACTTATAATAACTGATGGATGAAACACTTTCAAATCAAATTCTTTCAAACTACCAAACATTTTAAAATTAAAAGTACAAATAAAGTGTACAATTAAGTCATCAAATTCATGACTTTGACTCTGACTTTAATTCAAGTCATGTGATTTCAGTCTAAATGTCTTTTATATGCCGTAACATCAAAAAAATGTCTAAAATTATCTCAGATATTTTGAGTCAGCTTGTGTGCAGATGGCTGATAGAAGCGCATTTTTAACTCAGAGTGATTTTCGAGCAAAATAATCAAACTTATTTACAAGAAATCACATCAAAATAGGTTCCACTACTGCTGACAGGTGTTGGTAACCCTGAAATGTCTCTATCATGCCCTCTGATGTTCAGAGAGAAAGATGTATAATAACAAATAAAACAGCCCATGTACTCTATTTTTCAGTCATTGTCTGACTGAAACCACAGATTTTGGCTCCATAAAGCCGCCGCTCCCTCAGTGCAGAAGAAGTAAATGTGGATGCTCAGGCTCTCAGCATGATCAATAATTCCTTCAGCGCCAGATTCAGCGCTGATACGACCCTTTGATGTGGACCAAAGTGTGGGACAGCGGGGCCGTCCTGCAGGGAAAATGTGAGGAAAAGAGGCTTCATTATTTCAGACAGCTGCCAGCGGATTCGTATTCAATTAGCTGTAACAGGTCTGACAGTACGGGAGGCTGAGCAGTGATACGGAACAGGGGGCTGGATAAACAAATAAATAAAAAAAACCCACACATCTCTTGTAATTTGGGGATCCTGTGTCAGGCAGAGCAGGGGGGCGCAGAGACATGAGAGCAGGAGCATGTTGGGAGGCCAGAAGAAGCAGAGATGCAATCAGCTGAAGGTCTGAGCATCTCTGACGTCGAGGGACCATTGTAGCTGCGATGGAACAAGTTTTTCTGTTGTTGCTCTGTGTCGAGATGTTGGTCAGGTTACTGGAGCCCACAACACAGAAGAGTTTGAAGAAAGACAGAAACTCTGTCTTAATTCATATATCAGATGTCTGACAGAGAGTATTAGTCTGTTATGATTTTGAGTTTGTAGTTTATTTCTTGTGTTTTCTGGTTTAGTCGCTAGTTTGCTGTTTTATTTTGTAGTCCTTTAATGTGTTGTGTCTGATGTTTTTCATGTCTTTGCCTTTCTCGTGCCTGTCACTGCCACCCTGATCAGGTGCATCTGCGTATGACTCTGTACCGAGGTTTGATTTGCCGTGAGACCATCGAGTCAATCATCGAGACAAAAGCGTCTTGTTGTCCAGTAACAGCTTTCGATACTCAGCGGATTAAATCTCATCAACATCAGTGAGCCAAAGAGCTTGCAGCATGCTAGACGTGCCCAGATTCAATAATCCACAGTTTTGCCCAGATACATTGTCCATCTCCCATCCACTGTGTGTGTGTAAACGCTGTCAAAAAAGTCCTCCTTCAAAATGTCTTTCACCAAAGTCCTCACTCGAAACCACTGAGGACGGCATGTGTGGGGCATCGGCAGATAACATCTAGCAAACCTAAAACTTTGGTTGATTGTTGCGGTACATGCTTTGCTACGTTAAAGTACAGCTACCATTACTGTTCACGGTGACTCACACTTGGCCCAGTTGTTTCATACCATGCCGAATTACACCTCTTCCAACTGTGCCAAGGCCAAGGCAGTGTACCATGCTTGAACATGGTGCAGGAGGCTCCCACTAGTCAAGCAATCTGGACCCTGTGGGTCAAAAGCACTTGGTCACGGTACTGGTGTCACTTCCTGTCTTTTGGTTTAGCGGGGATGCTGGAGGATGGCACAGACCCTGAGGAAGACACACCATGTCTACATCTTATTTTTGTCGAAGTCAAGGATACTGTCTTGGTAGGATGGGTCCTGCAGAGGCTTCCAAAGAAAGCTAGCAAGTGTGCGTCAATGTGCTTTTCTTGCCTTTAGGTGCAATATTTCCACCTTTTGACCTGGAATGTGGATAGGAACGAGGAAGTCCAATCTTTTCCAAACATTATGGTCCTTTACGCTGCTTGGCCTGAGTTCAGTTTTAGTAAATCTTTGTTTTCAAGTTTAAGGTGATCGTCTTCCAGCCTGTGTCATTGCATTATTGAAAAGTTTCACCACTTTGTGGACACTTCAGTTGCGCCCTGACAGGCATCGTTGAAAATTTCCTGTGCTAATGAGTCTGCCCTTTTGAATGTTCCTGGATGTTGGAGCAGTCCTCTGATGCATTCAGTGACATGGAATCCTTCAAGTTGTGCAGTCTGAGGATCCCTCGGTGTCTTGAGGAACGCCCTGCGTGGTTTCTTTGTGTTACTGCGTACCGTTGTTCTTGTGTTTGTCAGCGTTTCTAAAGACTTTTCCTGGACCTGCTGTTGATCTGCATGTGGCTTCCTCGCTGCTCCTGTTCCAGCACATAAATGTCACAGTTTCTGTTGAGTTTCCCCAGATTGAATCATTTGATACTGAACTTGTATGCAACGCGAAAGCTGATGTAATGTTTGCCAATTAAGTCTGAGATGAATGGCTGACCCAGGAAGTCAATTTAGTTGGGTTTCTAAACTTTTCTTAAACGGGGTTTATGTTATTTCAGCAGGGGGTTTACCGAGAAGCAGCTAAACCTGCCACAGTGCAGTTATTGATAAAACATCAGTTTAATTTGCCAGTTTATTGCTTGACTGAGGTTGTCAATAGCTGCTGTTTCTTTCCAAGCTGCTAAATTGAACATGAGGCCGGAAGAACGTTCAGGTTTGAAAATGTCAAGGACTCTGACGAGGATTAAAGTGGTGGATATGATATTAGTCAGATAAAAGTAACACAGATACTCCACACAGCAGATCCGCTGCATGTAATTAGTGTTAGTAAAGCTGGCGAGGCCGTCTGTGTTTGAACAGTCATTACTCTGTGAGCCTCGCAGAGCAATTAGCGCCTCGGAACTTCCTCTTCAGTGGGCTCGTGGAATAAAAACACACTTCATCTTCTCTGCTGTGGTGGTGGAAGTCGATGATAAGATTTAAAACGGTGGAGAGGTGCTCCCAATAAACTTTTACAGGTGCGGGAAGAGTGTTCGTGTCGGATACGGCAGCACATTTGAGCCAAAAGTGTCGACATTTCTGGTCCAGATGGGGCAGAGCGTATCCGAAACGCAACTCCTTTTTCAATTCAAGTAGGCGGTTTCCACATTAATCGTAGTTAGAGCGTCTTCGTGTCTTGTTTTGCTCACCTTTTTGTTAAAGGTACTTTCATTTATGTTGGGCTGTTTGAGTGCATCCACCCCTCAAAGTGCAAAACACTTCACATTCGTTTAAATGCGCTGAGAGAAGAGGAAGAGGCCGCCATGCTTTAACAGTCGGAACGAACTGCCATCGGGGGCAGTTTGGGGTTCGCTGCTTTATTCCAAAGATGCTGCCACATGTAGTCGAAGCACTGACCTTTTGTTCAGTGCCTCTTGAATCACAGCTCTTGAAGAGACGGAGGGTACAGATCTGGAATAAAAAGAGGTGCAAATATAGAGACAGACAGAAATGAAGCCCCGCCCACTTCACCTCCTTACTCCCGTTATAATGCATCATAGGGTCTTCGCCATTTTGTAGCGCCGTGCGAAATGTTAAACCGTACATCGTGCGCTCACAGTATCCCGCAATGCATTTTTACAACCGCCGGTCAATAGCTCAGCGCTATAGACCATCATGCATTACAAGGAAGGGAAAAGGCGATAAAAGAACTCATGTGTCCACTTTTGACGATTTTCACTTTCCACAGTGTCAGAACGTTCACATTCATCCCCAGCAGCTGTTGTTGGGTATCTAAATGAGCGATGAAAGATGTTGTATTATGTACTACTTATAGAAACAGAAAAATTATGCTGCAGTTCCATTCTTCGCCTGAAGGTGTCTCATTGTCTTTTCTGTCTATTAGCACGTGACAGGAAATGTGTGAAAGCTGAAAGAACCCGGAAGAAAAGTGTTTTTACAGCTGCTGGTCTGAAAACAAAGACGACAGAAGCTGTGTGACCCTGACACCCCCAGTGTGTCTGTGTGTGCAGTTAGCGTATTGATAAGCGATTAGCTCGGTAGCAAACGCTCAATTAGACGGCTGGTGACAGGAAAAACAGGCCAAAGGAAAGGAAACGGAATCAAATCTATTAAATTATTTTATTCTTTATAAATATTCTAGTAATGAATCTGGATATAAAACGAAGACTTATCTTAATATTACATTAGAATTCTCATGATAAATCATGATACATTTCCTCCAAAATGTAAGAGCTCTGTGCTGGTTGGCTGCCATATGTCCGTTTTTTTCTCGTGACATCTCAGCTGGTTTTCAGGCTCTTCTCGCTCTTCTCCTTGCGTGAGGCATTTGAGGACGTAACTCTCGTCTTTAAATCATATTGTGGAGGATGACATCAAGTTAAAAATGTTAAACTTTCAACAGTAATTATTGTATTGAAATAGAATATTTTTTTACCGGCGCCACACAATCTACCGCCCTGCTCTTGTGTGCTACAATGACATCCGGTTTGATTTCAAATGAATGCTGCACAAGTTTGTTGTTTTTGTTTGTAATTCTGCAGGAACAGGGCGTCAGAAGTCCATATTCAATACTTTTGTGATGATTTATTTAAAAGTAATTTGCAGAGCTCACTTCATTATTTTGAGGGTGACTTTGCTAACAGTTGGCTTCATCTCCTCTGTCTGTGTCTGGAGCTAATTGCTAGTTTGTATTTTCTGCACATGAATACAACTGATTAATAATCTAACTAGACCTCTCACGGCTCAGGATTTTTGTTTAGTACGGGTGCAGATATTGACACATTTACTCAGTTTCTTTGACCACAAAGTCAACTCTTTCAGCTCGTGGTGCTCATGATAGAAGAAACACATTAAAATGAACAGTTCGACAGGATAAGTGTGGCATGCTGGTACGTAATGACCAAACGAGTACTCACACCTCGATGAGGTGGGTGGAGCAGATCATTGAAGTGGCCGAGGCGCAGCAGGAGCGCACGATGGATGGTGTTGATACCGTTTGGTCCATAAACAGGAGAAGCGAGCCTACGGGGAGGTGTGCTCGCTCTGTAGAGCATTTGTTCTCCCAGATTGTGCAATTGTGGCACTTTTTCATTTTACAAAACGCCACATGGACTCATTTTAAGTGTCGACAGTGAATTAAAGACCTGCAGCGAGAAACATAAAGGCAAATGAAATTAAGGATGGGGAAATTCTCTGTGGAGGCTTTGACCCAAGCTTTGCAGATAATGTTTTGGAAGTGAGTCTTTTTGTTATTTTCTCTGTGTTGTGTGCACACACTCACAAAGACACACACAGGAAGTGATTCTCATCCCTGTCGACGGTGTATGTTTTCAAGAAAGATGAGTTTGAACCAGCAAACGTGGACGTAAACAGTTCAAACTTTAATAATAAACAGGTTACGTTCTTGCTGTATTGGTACATCTTCTCATGAAGGCTAAGGTCCAACTAAGGTTAGAGCTCAGAGGACAGTACCATTGTTTACATTCCATCCTGTCCTGAGCCCGAGCGTCTCATCTTCGAGTGGTCTCACGCTTCCTTCTGCGCAATAATACGTGAAGAAAGTAGGTCCAAAACTCAAAACAAGGTCTGTGGATTATCTCAAGTAACCAGCGCATGGCTTCTGAAAAGAGACAGAAACCATCGAGTCATTTGTTAAACCCCCTAAAAGCTAATTTCTATTTAGTAAAACTGCGTATTTTGAATTCTTTTTTCATTGAAAATAATCCGTTGTCGTCTTTCAAGTCACTCGGATGTAATTGGACACCTTTGCCTCACACCTAATTCTTTGTCGTGTGGATCTATGAATGTGCTACATTAGCCCCGCCCCTCACCTGCAGCCAGAGCGATCCAGAGTTTACCCGCTCTTTCTTAAACTAGTCTACTAGACGCTGCACAGTGGCAAGTCGCCTACAGATTCTCCGACTTTAAGCCCCGACCCGGCAAGGACTGGTTCCCCGGGCTGCCAGGGATCGTATTAAAAGATTATAAAAGATGTCTAATTTCCAGTTGGCAAACTAAAGGTATATTTCTCTTGGTTCACAAATTTAATTGGCGAACACTTCACCTTTGCTAAAGTAATCCATCAGATGCTGATCAAAGATACAGCAAAAGCGTCATATAGGGCATTTTTTCAGAAATTCGCTGCCTTTTTGTGTTTATTTTTTGAGAATATTTCTGATTTTTATATTTCTGATCCTCTTTAGTGTCCATTTCAGAACGTAGATGATGAAGTCCTAAAGAGTGTCGCCTTCCTGTAAACTGACAGCTGCTTTGTTCCAAGTGTTACCAAGTAGAAAAGATCAATTTTGGATTATTTAAACCCGGATCTCATCTCTTTGAACCAGCCCTCTCGGTCTGTTTGGTATTCGCGGCCGCTCAGCGCTCATTTCGTGTAAGTTCTGCTCTCCAACCCAATTCAAATGACTTTCAATCTCTTTGTTCTGGGCAGCGGTCCAGGCCAGAGGGCCGGAGAATGATGCATCGGCGTGGTTTATTAATGTGATGTTCTGCACAACCAGAGACGACGACGGTATTTCTGCCCTGCCGCCGATCCCCCACGAGCACAAGATCAAACTGAGGTGCCCCCGAGTCTGTCAGACTGCGCTGGTTCACCGCCACCAAATCATCTGTTGGAATGTTCATATATCACATCAGGCCCCTGGTTTTGTTATATTTCTCACACAGTCACAGAAAGTCACCGACTGAAGGGGCAACTTTTTTAAATAAAAAAGTAAAAAAAACGGGCAGAACACTCATTCTAAACTGAACCATGTGGGGTTTCATGGACCCTCAGTTTGGGACATTGTTAACCACAGCTGTCGGTAAATGTACAAGATTTCTCTCATTAGGTCTGTCTACTCTGTGTGCACGTTTTTTACCATATTCAAACCAGGAATCTAAAAACAGTTCTGATGTGAAAATGGGATTTTTTTCACTTGACACATGCGTGGGTCCGCTGTCAATCATCCAGTAGCAATACGTTTGTGGGACCGTTAATAACTTCACGATTAGATTTTGTCCTGAACTCATTTGCGTTTGTTTCATAAACAAGCCACATGTTGACCTCCACGTCATGATTCAGGTGGAATTTGGTCCAATGTACAGTATATTTTTACAGAGTCCATCCAAATGTCATTTCCCCCAAATGATATTTACACTAAGAACCCATTACCCATCCAGGGAATATTTTTGGTTGAAAATCTGTACTCAGTGTGACAGCGCATTAAGTACAGGGACCTGTCACACTGACTGATACATAAATGAAGTAAGTCCTCGGTCATGTGAAATCGTATTGTAGTGAATTCCCATCTTGGCCAATTGGTCCATAGATTAGTGACCAGGAGAAATGACATAAACACACGTGACCTTGTACCATTTAGATGTTCTCTCACGATGGTGATTCTCATTTCGGTTTTAGTTCCTCTCCATCGTTGCCTGTTGTCGGGTCGTTTCTTGGGAATTATCGGCAGATGTAGATGTTTGTGTTACGGAGTCCAAAGGATGGAAACGGTCGAGGAGGTGAAATGTATTTGTTGCAGTCGCGCTCGTTGTCGGGAGGGTTTTCTTTCACAGTTTAAACAAAACGGTGTTCTGATCATTCCATCCATACCTTGACCGAAAAGGTGTTCCCAGGCCAGATGGGATATTTAATCGCTCCTAGGTGGGCCTGTCCAGAAGAACTCCTGAGGGAGATTTCCAGGACGCATCCCAAGCAGATGCCCAAACCGCATCCGCTGGCTCCTTTTGATGCGTAGGAGCAGCGTTCCCCCTGGATGACCGAGGTTCCTCATCCTCTCTCTGAGGCTGAGCCCAGCCACCCTCCTCAGGAAAATCATTTTGACGTCTTGTCGTTGCAACAGGTGAGGGTCAGAACGTAAACCAACTGATAAATTCAGAGCTTTTCCTTCTGGCTCAATTCCTTCTTCACCACGACGGTCCAGTACATGGCCCACGTGACAACGGACATCGTACCAAATGCTTCATGTTTCCATCTCTGACCGAGAACACTGAGATATTTAACATACCTCTGCTCGGGTCAACAACTCACATCCAACCTGGAGACCGGAATCCATCCTGGTCCAGCCGTGAACCTCCAGACCGGACGTGCTGATCTCAGCCCCGTCACATTTATGTCCTTTCATACTTGTTTGCACATAATCTGTTGAATTTCATTAGCGAGCTACTTGTAATTGCTAGCATGATGACATGTCTGCTGTCAACCATTTAATCGCCCACAGACTTGACTTTACTACTTCAGAAAGCGTTTGACAATGAAGTTAATGGACGACTACGACAGACGGGTCGCTGTAAGGACCCCAGTCGTACCTCCACACCGGCTCCTCACATCTCCAGCTCAATACTCACATGACATTTACAGCCGAGCTCTGCACTCACACGCGCACACACCTAATTAATTACAGTAACGCCCTGTCCGATAAAGAGGAGCCACTTTTAGCCTTGACTGTGTTGTTTCCATTGCCGTGCTGCGCCGCGGTCTTTTCACATCCTCAGACCCTTTCACAAAGTGTCAGAAGGCTGCTGAGGCGCAGCGCGTTAAAGCTAACAAAGTGCTCACCGGCTCCCATTAGCTGCAGAATTTCTCTGAATTGGTGACCCTCTGGGAGGCCTGTCTGAAGAAGAAATAGCTCTCCTAATTAAGTGGAGGGATTGTGCGCCGAGTCAAGAGTGGCGAGGAGAGTGGACATAAACTTTGACAAAATAATAAGAAAGGATTTTTGCCGGGGAAGCACTTTTGCTTTATGAAACCCTGTGGAGGGGGGAGGTTGAGCAGGGGCGTCGTGCCGTGTCTCAATCACAACACGTGTCTGACGGCGGCGCGGAGGCTCATGGGGCGGGACCGCCGCCGCGCCTGCAGCCGATTAACTCCAATTGAGGCCTCATTAACATTCCTGCCAGATCATCGCACGCACGCTCGTCGATGAAAATCAGTACTGACAAGTCTGTAATTACGGGACACTTCTCAATCGGTCTGGACGACCGACTCAGGACGAAGGCACCGAGAGCAAGACAAAAATGACATCGGCGGACTTCCCCGCTGATTGCTTTGTTGACAGGTCATCCTAACACGCCATGAGGGGCGGGAGGCCGGCCCAGGGGAGAGCCTGAATAATGCAGATAATGTAAGTGAGTCTTCCTCCCGCCCCTTTCTCGTGGCGCCCTTGTCCTCTCCGCACGTCCCACTTCCACAATGGGCGAGATTTAGCACTTTGCGTGCTCTCACTGAGATGGAGGCTATTTATTTCCCCCAGTCAGCGCGTGGCAGATTGAGAGCTTGATATATATACAGGTTATCACGGCTGTATGTAGGTCTCCCCCGCTGAGGTTCACACGCTGTACTGCAGCCCAGTTCCATCGGGGGGGGTGGTACGTTGGGCTGTGTGCTGTGAGCAGGCGTTCTCCTGTTAAACGCTGAAATTATGTTGTTCCTTTGGCGCCGGGTGATGAACAGATGTCCAGCGCGCCCGGCGGCGGCTGCCACCGCACTGGACAGATGCCCTGGACCCCGTCCTGCCGTGGACATCGTGACCGACCCCACCTGTGTGAATCTCACCCATAATTGGACATCCATAGTCCTCTTACAGCTTCCGCCGCCGCCGCCCATGTCTCCCGATGTCGCGCACGCTGGCAGATGGATGAGACCTCCAGGAGGTGATCCTGTTCCGGTTTTAGCCACCTGAAGAGGGACGCCTGCAGCACTTCACACCTCAGAGCGTTGATCCCTGCCTGAAAAGTAAACCAGGGCTGCAAGATAAAAATTCTAATCTGCTGATTTCAATGAACCTTCTGTTGGATTTTATCAACTTCATGTTGTCATCAACACTTTTTCTAAATGAATTATTTAGTGAAAACTAATTTTCAGTCATAGCACCTGAAAGGAGCCTTTTTGAAACTAAAGTCGATTCAAAGCACAAAATCGTTTTTTCAAACATGGCGAAGACATGAAATATCAGATAGACAGGATGGCGTCATCCCATTTAAAATCTCAAAAACGGTCCTAAAGTGGACAGGAAGCCAGTGGAGGGAGGCCAGAGTGGGCGTTATGTGATCACTAAGCAGTACGGTTCGTTTCGGTTTGGTTTGGAACACATTTGTGTTTTCTATTGTCAAAAGCTGGGAATGTTACCCTTAAAAAAGCAAACGTACTGTGCCAGTTTTGTCACCCTTCGCTTGAGCTACCAACCACATCTAAACAGTATCATAAAGGGGGGGGGCTAGACCCTCTGCGGTCCGCTGATTGGTCGATAGAATCGTCAGTTCCCTGCGACGGTTAGGCTGTTGGGAAACAACAGGAAAGGCTGGCTGGCCAATGTTTGTTTTGTTATTACGTTTTCTTCGACTTCATTAGATGGATACACTGTGTCGTGTTTCTATGATGTCATGATACTTACGTAGCTGGCGCGGTCAGGCTACCCGACCCACCAGGTAAAGGTACGGTCGCCAGTGGAAACGCACGCCTGCGAGGAACGTACGGTTCCCAAACGTGCCGTACCGAGCTGAACTGAGCTGAACCGTACTGCTCGGTGGCAACGCGGCTACAGACGACGAAATGCTAAAAGCACGTCAACAACCTGATCAACACTCGAAATCTTTGTAAGGGAGGTTCATGGGCCGAGTGTCTGAACAGTTTTCAAAATTCAGATTCAGATTCAGTTTCAGATTCAGAATACTTTATTTATCCCCGGGGATAATTGTTTAGAAGGGTTAAAAGGGTTTTTATCAGGTTGTCCATAAACAACGATGTCAGTCTGTGTCCTTCGAAGATGTTTCAGTTTTTCTTTGTGTTAGCTGCACTTTGTCCTCTGTATGCATGACACAACAATGAAACTTCATTCATTCATTTTCAAATGACCTACCTTCATATAAACTGGCCGTATTTCACATCTTCACGACTCAGCTGGTGTTCGGTGTCTTTTCCTCACCCTGTGGCATTTAAACGAGAAGCCGTCACCGAGTCACCAATCACGTCTGCTGTGTTTGACATTAATCAGTGAAGCATTTTAATTACCTTTCTGGAGGTAAACTCAAATCGTGGCACTGCTGTCTAATCATAAAAAAAAAAACTGCCTCTCTGCTCTCCTGCTTGTAGAAATTCCTTTGAAAAGCTGAACTGGGCTTAATCGTCAGGCTCAGCCGTTGTTCCGCTAATGACTAGCACAGTGTGTGTTTGACGCGCCGGCAGCGGATCGGCAGCAGCCGACTGCACACGGAGCGCCGACGCCGAACTACTGACAGTGAATTCTAAGTAGGACACCGAGGGTGGAAAGAGAAGGTTTTTTTCCTGTTTAAGTTCTACTGCCGGCTCAAAGCGAGGGATGAAGAGAGGCCACGTGGTGGATCACGATCCACAGTTTGTCCTTCACCTGTCTGGATTTAACATCACACACACCCTTGTTTCTGAAGTAAAAAACTTATACGTGTGCGTTTAACCTTCTATTTTTATTCCGAACAGAAGAATAACCATCGAAACAAATGAAACGAGTGAGAAGAGTTCAGACCTCCTCCACCTGCCTGAAACTGGATTTATTGTGGTGTAACTATATTGTGAAAGTGCGTGTTTAAAACATGATGAAATGTCAACTACTAAATGATTATGGTATTAAAAAGTAACACTAATTAATACAGTTTATTGGTCCAAATCTCACTCGTACGACAAATATGATCAAACTCCACCCATTTTTGAGATACATCCATGTTTGAAATTGATCCTGAAACAGATAAAATCGAGATCTTTTCAAGCGAGTTTTCCTCAGGCTAAAACCTACACACACTAAATTTCATGAAAAACTGTATGTAACTTTTGAATTATGTCCAAATCCAGATTGTGACAAAAGAAAATTAAAGCTGTGGAAAGACATCTGCAAGCTGCAGCAGATGTCAGCTAGCTGTTACTGATGTTTAAAAGCTGTGGCAGATGTAAGCTAACAGTGACAGTTGTCAGCTAGCTGTAACTGATGTTTAAATGCTGTGGCAGATGTAAGCTAACAGTGACAGACGTCAGCTAGCTGTAACTGATGTTTAAAAGCTGTGGCAGATGTAAGCTAACAGTGACAGTTGTCAGCTAGCTGTAACTGATGTTTAAATGCTGTGGCAGATGTAAGCTAACAGTGACAGACGTCAGCTAGCTGTAACTGATGTTTAAAAGCTGTGGCAGATGTAAGCTAACAGTGACAGTTGTCAGCTAGCTGTAACTGATGTTTAAATGCTGTGGCAGATGTAAGCTAACAGTGACAGACGTCAGCTAGCTGTAACTGATGTTTAAAAGCTGTGGCAGATGTAAGCTAACTGCGACAATTGTCAGCTAGCTGTTACTAATGTTTAAAAGCTGTGGCAGATGTAAGCTAACTGCGACAGTTGTCAGCTAGCTGTTACTGATGTTTAAAAGCTGTGGCAGATGTAAGCTAACTGCAACAGACGTCAGCTAGCTGTTACTAATGTTTAAAAGCTGTGGCAGATGAAAGCTAACAGTGACAGTTGTCAGCTAGCTGTAACTGATGTTTAAATGCTGTGGCAGATGAAAGCTAACAGCGACAGTTGTCAGCTAGCTGTTACTGATGTTTAAAAGCTGTGGCAGATGTAAGCTAACTGCGACAGATGTCAGCTAGCTGTTACTGATGTTTAAAAGCTGTGGCAGATGTAAGCTAGCTGCAACAGACGTCAGCTAGCTGTTACTAATGTTTAAAAGCTGTGGCAGATGAAAGCTAACTGCGACAGTTGTCAGCTAGCTGTTACTGATGTTTAAAAGCTGTGGCAGATGAAAGCTAACTGTGACAGTTGTTTACAAACTGTGGCAGATACTATCTTAGCTTTTCCAGATGTTAGTCTGCTGTGGCAGATGCTAGTTAGAATCGTGAACCAGCATTAAGCATTTTCATTTGAAATTTCTTATACTTATTATTTGAATTCTTGAGCATTAGCATATATAATTGTAACAGTTTTTAAGAATTGTAAGAAAGGATGTGCATGAGATGTTTGCAGTCATACTACATGCAGCTGACAGACATATTGACGATAATCTTGAGTTTGTTACCTTAAGTCAAATTCTAAAACTCAACGCGAACTAGCTGACGAAATATGAAACGTAATCTTGTCCACTGCCAGAAGTTTTTCACATCGTTTGTCTCCAGCCAAACTCAATTCATTGATCCAGTGTAGCACTTTGCATTCTTGTTGTTTTCAACTTTCTGAGATAAAGAAACTATCACTGCCTTTTTTTGTGTTTCCTTTGGTCATTTAACATCAGTTTCAAAAACATTTGCGTCTCTGGTTTTTATCGTTACTTTCCACATTTTGGCCGCTCTGCGTCTCAAAGCTCCGTCAGTCGGCAGCTGTCCCTCTCCCACCGCAGATGTAACCGTTCCCAGAAGGCCTGGGGCCTCGATCAAAGTGCCCCATGCTAAACGTGCACGGTCGGAGGAGCTGTACGCAACAGAATCTGCATGAAACACCCGGAGACGGTTATTACGAGCCCACAGACACTGAATCCAGCGAGTGCCCCCAGAGGGGAGCTCGGGCCGGCTCCACCGAGGCGCAGAGGGCGGCACGGGCGATTGGAAATTGTTTGGAGGTCGTCTTTGTCAGATGTTTCCTCCTGCGACGAGACTGCGGTGCAATTCCAAATTATCCTTCGATGTCTGTTTCTTGTCCTAAACGTTGTGTTGTGTGTAAACAGTCACCCACTCGTACGAGATGAAAAATGAGTTCTTTTGAAAAAGGTAGAGGATGACGTGTTACATTATTCAGCAGAGAATTCAGAAAATCCAACAGAACGCGAAAACGTGCCAACAATTACCGAGAGCAAAAATCCAAGAAGTGGTTCGCTTTGTTTTAGCGTTTCACCCTTGTGTAATATTCCGAGATGAATCTTCCTGTTCGGACATTTATAGGGAGCATCTGAAGCCCTTTGTTTCTCGAGGGAGCCGTGCAGTTTTGAGTCCGCATCAGCTGAAGACTAAAAGTTTGAAAGTGGAAATAATTTGTTTAAGTTAGAAAGAAATGAACTTACCGGACCTCTGCAGCTGCTCCTCGTCTTCACTGCAGGCTGCTGGCTGCATTAGCTCAGGACCGGACTTAGGATGTGTGAGAGGAGAGGCAGAGGCAGATTGCGGTTGCTTTTTTCCATGTTTTATATGCTAAAAAGGCATCTTAGAGGGCACTTTATAATGTTCTAGCTCCTGGAAATGCACCCCAAAGGCACTTAATCATATTTTATCTGTCAGGTAAATTTTGTTTTATCTACCAGAGGGGAACTGTTTGGGGCACTTTATCATGTTTTGTCCACAGAAAAGTGCTCTAAGAGGGCATTTTATTACATTTTATCCACCACCAAAAGGTGTTCTAGAATTCGCTCTATCACATTTTGTCCTTGTAACAGAAACTCGCTCTTATGCTTTGTTGTTGCACTTTATGTGACCTTTATGCTCATTCAAAGAAGACCAGCCGTGTGTTGGAAAACAGGAGGTCACAGCTCAGCAGGTGCGAACTAGAAGAGCGCAGAGGAAACAGTAGTCTGAGTGATCACGTGTCTGTACAAGTTAAATACTGCTCTTTTCTATTGTTGGTGCTCTCTTTTGCCCTGTCGTCATCCTTTCAGCTTACACTGACTGTTTGACAGACTTTGCTGCAGCAAAATAAAGAGACACAAAGACAACTCGACTTTGAACTTTTTCATTCTCTGATTCACCTAAAACAACAAATTTGCCACAAGATCCTCTGAAATAGTCTTCTAGAGGGTACTTTATCGTGGTTTCTCTGCTGGAAAAGCACCCATGCAGTGCACTTAATTATGTTTTATCTGTCAGAAAGGCACCCAAGAGGGTACATTATCGTGTTTTGCCCTCTGGAAAAGTGCTATAGAGGGCACTTTAACACATTTTTCTACTCATAAGGCATCCGAGGCTGCACTTTATCATGTTTTTTTGCTGGAAAAGCACCCTGAAACGCACTAAATAATGTTTTATCTGCCAGAGAGGCACTCTAGAAGGCACTTTATTACATTTTGTCTACTGGAAAGGAACTTTGGAGGGCATTTTATCCACCCAAAAGACACCCTAGAGGGCATTATCATATTATATCAAACAGGAAGACATCCCACAGGGCATTTCATTGTGCTTTATACACCAGGGCACTTTATCGTTTTTCCTCCAGAGTGATCAGAACTGTGTCCATTGCAATGGTCTTCCATTCAAAAGTGCATCATACAAGTAATATGTCATCGAGCCCCAGTCGCCAAGGCTGATGTCGATGGTGATGATGACGATGTTGGCAGAGTCCCTGCAGAATGGAGTCGTTCCACCTGACGGTCACCTTAAAGGGCAGGTATTCCAATGAAAACTGAAGCTCACCAGCAATAAAACGGTTCCTGCTTGTCTGAAATCAGGGCTCGAAAACATGGCCTGACTTTCAGTTAACGCCCTCGCCATCGCTCTCCATTTGCAACACGGCGCTCACACCGTCGGACTCAACTCACCTCAACTGTTAGCAGGGCAGGAAACTGGAAACTGAAGAGTGACGACTTTGTGGGGGACATCCTGTTAGCGAGATGATCGAGCCGCCATATGAGCCGTCGGGGGGAAAAAACAACCCCCCTCACTTGCTCAGCGGCCGGGGGCGCGGCAGAGGTCACAGCCCACACAGGGAGGGTTCAAACTGTATCATTTTACTGAATGCAGCTAGATTTCTCCCAGTTCAATCACCACTGGAAATGTTACAACTTCACAAATATGAATCAAAGTTTAGGTCCTGTCTGCACTGTTTTTTCCCCATTGCTAAAAGCTACCTCTCTGCGCACAGGCAGCTGCCAGTAGGTGGTGATTCGGTCTACCGACATGTCAACTGATGCCGATGATGCACTAGCATTTACAGTTTGACACACATTTACTCACCTTTGATTAGCCGGGGCGCCACGGAGAACCCATAAACAAAATGTAGAATCCACTTCATCCATGAAAATATCCATTTGTGGTGACCTAAACTGCTGTTTGTGTGTGGACCCAGATGTCCCAGATGTTCAATAAAATGTGAGTTACTGACATGGTTTTTATATATTTGAATGTAACATTTTATATGCTTAAAACATGAATAGAATGTAAAGAAACAGCATTGTTGGGATTTTTTCAAGACATCTAAGAGATTATCTACTGAAGTTAGCATGATAACCAGCTAGCTCCCTCCTGTTCTGCCACGCAATACCGCTTTGTACCTCTCGAGGCAGTAGTCCGATAGCCCCCTGTAAATGTAAAAATAAAGGTCAAGAGTCTCTCTTTTATACATTTTGGAAGACATTTTCATCAACTCTGTACTGTACCTTCTGAGGTCAAACTGGCCTCCTCCTCTCAGAGGCCGTGTCTGCGCCCAGTTTGGTTTCTCTCCAAATTCAACCCAAGATGTTTGAAGCCATTTCATCTAAAGAGAATTACTCATACAGCAGAGAGTTTTATGGCGTCTGGGTTTAGTTCCTGGCTATGCAGAAGTGTTTCTGCCACTTTACGTTAACATTGTGATAAAGTCGGACATTTTTCTCTACTTAAGAAACGTTTTACAAATATAAGACCTACATGGATCCGGCGTCATAACAGAGTCATAATCAATGTTGTGTGCAGTTTGAGGTGTCCATTCAGCCATTTGAACTCTAGTTACAACCCAGCAGCAGTCTGGGGGAATTATTTTTTCAAGTTTTCACTTTGTAAGAGGAGTCAGTGTAAAGTTGATCTCTTATTTCAGAGGCGTCAGAGGTGTAATTTCCAAACGGAGGGAAGCAGGCGGATAACCTGGTCGTCTGCATGTTTAGCATTAGCGTTAGGAACTCGCTGTGAGCCCGCCCTGCTGCACATCGGGCCCCCAGCGAGTTCCTAACGCGAGTGTGAGCATGTTACATTCAGACACTTCGGAGTTAAAATGTAAAAAAGAGGTCAATGAGAGGTGTCGTCTCACATAAGGAGCTGTGTTCTCCCTCCAAACGCAGCTTCAAACCTTCTCCTCATTTAGTTTCCAGGAGATGAAGTGAAGCTCCGTCTGAGCTCCGGCGGAGAGGAAACGTCTGTCCTGGCCTTCGGTGGCCTGCCGGGATCTGCTATTGATCTAAGTCTTTGGAGACGATCGTTGCCTGCGTGTATTTACTTTGTTTGAAAATCTGATTGATCACCTGGCGTCTCTTTCAAACAGAAGTCAGCCTCTCATTTGGAAGCGCTCGGCGGCACTCGCCCCCCCAGTCTTCTCCTGCCTGACCCGATCAGGAGCCAGAGACGCAGATGGATTTGGTTTTGTTGTGAGGGCGCCTGATAGGCAGAAGGAAAAATAATGAGCATTGTCTCATTAACGGATACGGGGAACTCGTTCAGAGTCATATAGGTTTCAAATGAATAATGCATGAGCCAGGGTGGCAGCTGGCAATACATCACGAGAGAGAGAGAGAGCGCATCACTGCACAGCGGACGTTTGATCGTGTCTTCTGCAGCGGATTGATATGTACTGACAGTTCACTGATAGTGCATCCGAGTGGGGAGGAGGGATTGTTTGTTTGTTTGTTTTGGAGTTGTAAAAGTCCTCCAGTCACCACAAACAAGAGCCCAGAAGAATCAGCTGGGGATGAACTTCAATCCATCGATCGACTTTGCTTTGTTTCAATGACATCGTTTCTTCTTATGTAACATTCTGTGTTATTCCTCCCGAAAAAGTCATCCCAAACCTCGGATAAGTAAAGGCCTGAACAAGAAAAAAACGTTCTTTTGACTCTGGTGATCCTTTGGAGAAGAAAGCAGCTTCCAGAAGTTAAAGGAGAAATAAGGAAGACCAAAGCTTCATACAAACAGAAAGCTGAGAAACAGTTTAGAGGGGATGACGTAAGAGCAGCCGGGCAAGGTATCAAATCAATGGCATCGATCAGCCGATACACATGCGAGACCAGACGACTCTTCAGCCTGAATGGTGTTGATGGCACCGACTTCCCAGACGTCTTCACTTCTTTCTTCTCTCGGTTTGAAATGACGGACTTCCATGGAAACATTGTCACACTTAGAGAGTCTCAAGAATCTCAAGAATAGGTTGCAACTCTGTAAAGGAGGCTGAAAATAGTGGACGCACACTATAACACTTTGCTGAGCGGCTTTGTTGAGAGGTTTTCTCGACACTCTTCCAGATGAGTGCAGAAAGTGGAAAACCGCCACTAGAATATCAACTACTAAATCAAACAACCCAAAGGAACTTCAGAGCAGGTGCACTAACCTCTCTGGGGATGATGTGTTTTGAGTAAAAATCTTAAAAGAGGAAATCCTCCGCCGAAACTAATGGAAGACTGGACCCACTCCAGTTTGCCTATCGAGCTGGCAAAGGGGTCGAAGAATCACAGCTCTTTATTTTGAACCAGGTTTCCAAACACCTCGAAACACCAAAATAAAATGCCAGACTTTTAATTGCACATTTTAGTTCTGCTTTCAACAAGATGCAGCTTCATATTTTGATTGAGCGAGTAGCTTTTAATGTTATGTTACCTGATCAGGTTTTATTGTTACTTTTGAACAGGGACAATGCAGCAGGGTTTTTGTAAAGGGACACTGCCATCATTTCAAACACAGGCGCTCCTCAGGGCACAGACATCGCTTGTGCTGTTGTCTCTCCTTCAGGGGAAAAGAAAACAAAGAACTAATTACAGACTTTAGGAAAGGAAGAGTCGTATGGGAAGCCAGCACTATACATGGTGAAATGGTAGAAATCGTTCAAACACATAAGTATTTAGGAAGAGGAGCCCGGTTAAAATACCTGTGTTCTCCGTGGAAGAAGCGTCTGGTCCAGAAAGAAAAAGGGAAGATCCGCTTGCCTGATCGCACACTTTCAGAGAATTCTCCATTATGCCTTCAGGTCGGCGTCATTATACACCAGCGCAGGAAACAAAACGCTTCCCAAAATTCGTGTGTTTCATCTGCTGCTAGACTTCTAAATTAGCCGATCTGCAGATATGTAAAAACAGACTCAGTGGTGGCTGTTATGTTCTAACCGGCTGATGTGAGCACTGGCCAGATCGCTTTTAAATCTACTGATTTCAGGATGGGATCGGCTGTAGAGATGAATCAGCCCCTGGGACTTATGAAGTATTCTGAATCTGAAACGGTTGGGGATTGCGATATGTTTTAATTTGTTTTCACGTGTATATTTGCTGTCAGCTACTTTTGCTGTGGTTAGATGTTTGTTTTTCATCCAGGGCTGTTTGGCACGATGAGTTGCACGATGGTGA
>KV751363.1:3205259-3232799 GCA_001698575.1 Mola mola
CTACATAATCAGACGTCACTTCAGAATAAATCCACACAAACTGTAGGATAATTTTCCCCCCTGATGACTAAACGCCGTACTAAAGGAGAGCGGGAAAAACGCGAAGTTCTCCTTTAAGCGTTAGAAAAATCGCTGCTTTAAAATAGTGAAAACCAGAAGTGCATCCTGTTTATACTTGTGTGTGTGTTTACTGACAAGTGTTGTCAGTAAACACGTCACCCTCCTGTTCCTGGTGCCCGGCGACGGTGCGCTGATTGCCTGTCCCCTGCTGTCCTGCGGCATCATGGGAGTGATCAGCCAGTGTGAGGACAGCAGGCCATTATTCAGAGTCTTCAGATGTGCTGCTTCTTATCAGCGCGCAGGCTCGACTGAGGCAGCTGCTCGTGTCAACACGCGGGATTCGACAGGGACGTTCAAAAATAAATAAACAAACAAATGAAATAAAATGTTGACAGAATAACTCCGCCGGGGGGCCGGTGTCAGCGTGGAGGGGTTTGACAGGTGACGGCGGCTGAAGGAGGGCGACAATCTCTGGTCACTTCAAACAGGCCGAAGATGACTATCTGAAATGGAAAACGTTCCATGTTTCGGAGAGCAACAAAATCGGCTGGGACTCCGGAGGGTTTGTTTGCCCGCGGCGATTAGTTCTTTGTGTTGTGATGTCCTTGTGCCAACAGCAGCAACCAATTAAGTTCCTATCAAGTGTAACAGCGCTGAATGTTTGGGAGCGCCTAACGGGCCAGTTGACAGAATAAATGTCAGCATTAGGTTTTTCATGGAACACAATCATGATGTTGCTCAACATTTGCGAAGAAAATGCTTTATTAGGGTTATTAAAGATAATATTGTGCCTTGCTAACAGCTACAAGCTACAGGTGCTGTCAGATGGCTCCATTTTTGTCATTACTTTGAATATCATTGCTTTGAAATTCAAAGATTTTTGTTTTTTATGGATAAACTTCCTCAAAAGTTTACATAAACAATAAAAAAAGAAGTCACAATGACATTGACGTTTAAAAATCCCCTGAAGTGTTCTGCCAGAGCTACTTGCGCTAACATGTGCCATTACTGACTGACTATTACCACAGCTAGCTAACGTTCCCTCTGCTGCAGTGGCACAGAATGTTAACACTACAATCCCGTTCTATTACACTTTGTTCATGATATATTTTTGTCCTTTGAGCCTATTTGGGAACGTCACCTTAAGTTAGCGGAGAAGCGAGAAAGCTAAAGAGAACACTGTTTTTAGTTGAAACTCATCGGACCTGCTGTGAAACATTTCAAGCCTGCTCTGACATTAAAAGGTCAGAAATGCAGTGGAATACTCCTTTAATCACTAATTGGCATGCATAGCTTTATTTTGTGTCCACGGATGTTGGTGACATTTATGCAAAACACATGATTTCATCTCCTTTAGCGTTGATATTTGCCATTTGATTTTTAATTTCTGAGGTAAAACATGACGCATTTGACTGGAAAAAACACATTTGACATGCAGAACTGTGTTTGGAAATGCAAAAACGAGGTCGGAAATGTTACTAAATCAAACATAAATACATGCACGGACAGATTCAGGTGTAATAACCAACACATATGGATGTCTTCTCCGGCTTGCTCCAGTTTTCAATCCAGCTCCCGAAAGGAATCATTTTCCCATTTTCAGGTGGTTCTAAAAACTGCTGTGAAGTCTGCAGAGGTGTTTCCTGAAAACTTGACCGATGTTGCCGAGACGTCAACCCTGCAGCACCCTGCGAGTCCTCAGTGGAACGTCTTCCCAACCGTTGCACGTAGTCAGCAGATTGGAGTCAATCTGCTGTTCCAATAATTAATGGTGCTTGATTCCCATTTCTCACTTAAACATTCCAGTTTTTTAATACTGTAGCCAGCAGGTAAAAACTGCATCGTGACACTATTCCATCATATTTACTGAGCTTGTAAAAATACAATAACACATTTCAAGATGTTCCAGAAATTCTTAATTTATTGCAAACAAAGAAAGATCTCAAAATCTACTTGGATGTGGATTAATAAAGCAAATATGCAACAAGGCTCCAACAGGGGTGATTTAAAGTGGGTCTGACGAGGACGATGACAGGAACAGGTCAGAGACGACAGTATACGGCGGCAGAAAATGGACTTACTAACTCCCAACAAACCAATGACGATGTAATGGAAAGACAAACCAAGACAGTTTCATTTACGCTCATCTGAATTAGTCCTCCATAATTGTTATTGTAATACGCCAACACCCGTTAACATCTGGCTTTTCAGCGCAGTGTGAATGTAGATGTAGTCCAGCAGACACAGGGATTTATCAGCTCCAACTAACATGTGTCTTTCTTTCTGATTTCTGTTTTCCTTTTACTTTTCAAAATAAATTCACTAATTATTCACCTTCACCAAGCCTCCACGTTGACTTCTAGTGCTTCCTACCAACAACGCCCATTATCTATCAGATAATTTAAAAAAAAAATGCATTACCAGCATTAAGAATGTGGGGAACAGTAATTTCAGAGTAAAATGTTGAGAAAGGATGTATTTTTACAACCTTATGTTGAATGAACCCCTTCAACATGAAACAGGAAATGAAGAACAATCCAAGCCAGATAAAATATTAAACGCAAAAATATACAGACATCCAAAACACAAAGCAGCAACTATGACGTCGCCCAGCTGACCGTGGGACAGTCACCGCCACAGCTATAAAGCTGAGACGGGCCGGGGCAACATAGAATAGACGCCTTCGACGTCGACACTGCTGTTTCGTCACGTTCTGTTGAACAAACAAACAACATTATGGAATTATGTTACAAAAACGGCACCTTTAAACCCAACGGATACTCAAACTCTGATCCCTCGTCGCCTGCTGTTCATTTCTTGGGGTCCAGAATCGTAAAGATTGACGTACTGTGACTTTACGTACACACATTTCAGTGTTTACCGTTATGTTAAAAACAGACAGGTTTTAATGGGACGGAGGGGAAAATAAAAACTGCACGAGAACCCGACGGCTCTCCGCTGAACTCGGCTGAACGGTTTTTACTCGGCCTAACCAGAGGATCGGTTAATAATTCGAGTCTGCGACCTGCAGGGAGAAGCAGCAGATCAGAAGTGAGCAGCAGAGATGACGTTTATCTCAAACGTGCGTGGATCCATCATCTCTTCTTGGTGGACTTGACCTCAACATTTGCTTTTTTACTCACATAAAATGGGCGATTGCCTCACATTTGCTCACCCGTCCCGCTTTATTAAGCCCAGGAAACATTCTGACATGGAATCAATGAGGATGAAGATGATCGTTTGCCGGCAGCGGAGAAAACGGGTTCACTCGAAGATCGAATGACTTCTGCTTCTGCTGACAGCCTGCATGAAAAGCGCAGATTTAAGGTGGAAAAGGTGCTTTCCATGAGCTATTATTGTTGGTGGCGTTGGCAGCTTGGGCAGAAGTGGGCAGGAGAGATCCAGCTGAACCTTGACCTTGGCAGGAAAGACGTGATATCGGGTCGGTCCAAAGACCTGTTTACTCGCTCATACTGGATCTGTCGATTTTTTGCCCGATCGGAGACACTTCTGATGCATGTATCTGTATCAGGACATTGGTAAGAAAAAACACTCATCAGAAGGGAAACAGATTTCGACAAAACGCCAGAGCTCTTTCGTTCGGTTGAAAGCCCATCGATTCGCCGGTTTTACCTGATTGTCTTTCACTCCTCTTCATCTCCTTCTTCGGCTTCTCCGTCAGCCGCTCACTTACATCCAAACTTGTGGAAAGTGTTGGGATTTTGGGAAACGGGTTAGTAACCGGTCTCTGACAGATAAGCAGATTGCTACTCTTGTTCAGCGGTTTATCCCTTTGGGAAAGCGCTCGTCATTCCAAAATTTTCCTATTTTCCCAAGAATGGGTTTATTAAAAGAACCAATCAGATTGTTTCCATTGTGTACGGTTCTCTGAGCAGAAAACCGCCTCCTCGTGAGTTGTACGGTTAAAATAATCACTTCCACAACCAGTCAGCCAACTATAACCTCAGACCTCCTGCCTGTCGGACGTCAAACTCAGTTCGGTTTAGGCGATGTGGATTCCTTCGCCATCTCCTATTTTTAGATATATCACCTGTCCGGTGTATAAAACTTGTCAAGGATTTGTTTATGTCTTTGGAATGTTCTCCTTATGGATCCCTCACTGATGATGTTATTTAATTACTTGTGTTTAAGTCTGCAAGTCTGCTAGTGTGTAAATCTTCCTTATAATTTTTCAAAAATGTATTAACTCTTCCTCTGCATTGGAGAGTGTGTAGATCAGGCTTCTTTGACAACTGTACGCCTTTCATAGGTATTTTAACTATATTTTTACAGAGATAATGTCTGTTTTATGGGCAATTCGGTTTGTTTATGTATGTGTAAACCAGTCAAATGTATAAAAACTAAACTTTTCATTTCTTCCATTGTTAACGGGAGGAAGCGACCGGGGAGAATTTGGTTTGTTCTTGCATTGGTTCCCAGATGACTTACTGTAAGTGCCACCCAGCAAATGTTGGTTGAAGAGACACTGAAGAGACATCTAAAACACGTCTTTACACGCCTTAACGAAAGGACGTCTCTAAATTTGGGTTCAAACACAGCAGAGGTTCGACAACCACTCAGGGGCAGATTTAAAACCAACAGCAACATCCTGATGGTGTCTGACGTGTGCGTTCTAATTAACGCTCTCATTACGCTCTCAGCAGTCCCTTTCAACTCTACTCTCCTTTACTGTCTTTTAGCTCCTTGTTTTGGTTTCCTCTGACACACTTAGAGAGAAGAGCTAATAAACTCAAAACTCAAACTTAAAAAAAAGAACTTTATCTTGATAATTTGTGACCAAAATCACCTGAAAGGACATTCAGCAGGCAGCCAGAAAAACATCAATGTTTTTATGTTATTACATTTACTGTGGAGCCTCAGAATGGCCCTGAAGGAGACGGATTCATGGTTGCTTCTATACGGAAAAAACACGTTTTTCTAAACCTGGTATTCGCACGTTAATATCAAAATCCTTTTGGTACATTTTTATGTGTCCCTGAGAGACAACCATCTCCCAACAAAACGACTTCATTCTAGTGAACCTTTGCTCATCCAGCTGTACCCCACCGTCAAATCTCCGCCGAAGGCTGAATGTCCTGTGGATTCACACTCACTTTGGCTTCTGCTGCTTCTGTTATTCTGCTCAGGGTTTCATCGTTGGGTTTCACGTTGATGTCCAACTCAGTTGCTTTATCTTTTCTGTTTTCAATTGTTTATAATGTTTTATTAGTTTCAGTTGTTCACTATTTGATGTATATACAGTATTTATATATAATCATATTGGTGGTACATCATTAATGGTTTATTGAGACGTCCCAGTCTCAATAAACCATTAGTAAAATCGAATTCCAGCAGTGGTTTTCTTTAAAGATTTGACCAAAGACTCAAACTGAAGACGTTTTCTGTGTATTTATGTGCTTCAGGTTAGTTCTGTGAGTACACGAAATCTGATCCAGTTTACTTCCTACGTTTTTACTTTTATTTCACTTCACCAAAATAATAATTTTGGTTTGAGTTTACAATTTGGCTTGTTGTAATATTCTGTCTGTCATAATGATAAAAGTGAGTGGATTTGGGCCCATTTGAAACCTTTATTTGAATCTAAACTTCTTTTTTTCCGGACTTTCTTAAAATTCTGAGTAAAAAAGTCAAAATTCTGAAATTAAAGTCAGAGTCCATTGTGTAAAAATCGTAACAACTCCAAAAAAAAATATCGGTCATCGCTTTAAATAGATAGAAATCATCACTCTGTCATTGATCACGGTTGTTTCTGGAATCGACAAAAGGGTCAAAAAGTTGGCCAACAAATACAGATAGATGTGAACCAACTACATCTCCCATCATGCCATCATTTCCAGAACGCAATCAACAAATGCACAATGCTACTGATATTTAATCCACCGTTTTTTTCTCTCTAAACATGATGGTAATGATCATTTTTGTAATGATTTATGGTTGTTACCATGAGTCCAGGGATATTCTGTTGGGCTACTTGCATGTTTTCTAAATATTTATGCTCAGCAAAACATTCAGATTAAACCTTTCACAGTTAGATTTACTTTCAACTAAAGATGTTCCAATATCATTTTCCCAGTCCCGACATCGATCCTGACACCTGGGAACTGGGTATCGTGGCTTTTTCACGTTGCTGTCGCACAAAACAACCTGAACACTGGACTTGGCGAGAGTCGTTTCGGAGATGTATGTACGACCTGGCGAACAGAAGCGTGGCTCCAAATGCTCAATTAAGCGGCGAAATCCCACATTTTTTCCAACTGACGCCTGATCATCCAGGACACTCAACTCGACAATTCCGTCAGTTATCTTTTGTCGCTTTTTTACAGTCGATGGGAATTGTTCTCGGAACACAAGTTTGCTGCCGAGGTTCCTTCCCCCTCCTCGTGCCACAACGTGAAAGAACAGCCTCGCGTAGCCTGCGTGTTGATTGGAAGGAATTGTCGAGAGTAAAAGACCTCCAGATAACCAACATGTTGCGCATCGGTTTTTCTTCGCTGCTCTGAAACAGTGGTTGCTTGGTGGTCGCACGGGGCAACTTCCGGTGTCGGCTTTGAGAGCAGCGAAGAAGAATTGATTGTATCCGAGTGGTGGTTGGCTGGAACAATAAAAGGAGTTTACAGGTATCGGACAGTCCATGGAGTCGGTACTCGCCGATTCCGATAACGACAACGACATTTTCCGATCCCGGTATCGGAATCGGAACAACTCTCCTTTCAACATCTACAGTTACATTTAACGTATTCATATTCAACATAATAAATCGTTAAATCGTTAAATTGAATTTTTGCAATTGGCCGAGCGACGGATCGATCCTTCGCACAGCAGCTCGTGTCCTGAGCAGCGGTCGCCGCCGGCTCCTCTAAAAGCGACCAATCAGAGCGACTCTTAACCGTGTCCTCCCCCAAGCTGCGACAGAAGGAAGTACTTGTGTCGTAAAATCCGATCCGACATCAGAATTTAAAGGAAGGCGACTGAATAATGGAAGAAAAGAGGGATTGTGTTGGCAGCAGTTGGCACCACGTAACAGGGTCGACACTTCAAACGCGCGGCAGGAACTCTAAAAGAGGGAACGCTGACGGCTGCACTTATTCCTCCATTTTCAGGTCTTCTATTGAAGAGGAAGTACAACACTGGGAATATTTTATAGAATATTTTAACAAGGTGTGTGCATCGGGTGCACGGGAGGCTCTGAAAATCCTGTTTCCAAACCAAAGAGAGCCACATGAAGTATTGAAATATTCCTGTATTCTATTGGAAATCCGTCCGTGTCGGAGGGAAAATGAAGCGATGGGATGGAGACTCCCACTGACTTTAGTCCGATTACATTAACATCAAATCGGCAAAACCTGACAGCCTTCATTAAATCCTCAATATGTGAAAAATGACTTGTTCTCTGCCAATAACACAACAGAGAAGCTTCATTAAAAACACCCGTGGAAATTCCATCGGTTGGTTCCATCAGGCTTTCTGAACATTCGTCCTCAATTTGACCTTTTTTTATTGATTTGGCCGTTTTCTGAATCTCATTAAATCTTGTTTGTGAGTAAAACGTTCAGTAACACAAGCTATGAAATCATTTGTTCTGTTTTTTACACGCATTAACTAGCTGATGAAGATGCTATCGCAAGTATTGATACAGTTGGCTGTTGTTTTGGTGAATTGTTCGACAATAATATAGCTCATAATACCATCGGAGTTAAACTTCATGTCAGTAAACACATTTACCCCTCAAGAAGCTAAAGGATGGTTTATTTTCTGCAACTGATTAATTCATTTTATCAAGACACCGTGGGAAGCGCCGGATAGAACGTGTCAGTACTGATTAGCGGAAAGTTTCCGTGTGTTCCGTTCGAGGCGCTGGGAGTCATTTCACAGTCAGATATGAGCTGTGGTTTTAAACAGCTTTCTGTGCAGACGACACCTCACGAATGTCAACAAAAATTCACTCACAACTTTGAAAAACTCCCAGGGGCTCTTTGGTTACGTGAAGCATAAATTGGGATGAAAATGAAACTGGCAGTTTCATTCCTGTTGAGCCCAAACATGTGAGAAGCTTCCTTACTAAGCTAAACATGGCTAACGTTAACGCTAACGCTAACGCCAACGTTTGGACCCCAGAGTCGGCCGTTTGCCAACCGGGGACCGGCCCAACTGGACTGCAGTGTGTCCCAGAAGTGTCCTCGAGGTCTCGCTCACACACACACACACACACACACACACACACACACACACACACACACAGCTCTCGGGCTGGCAGCCTGACAGCAGCATCTGCGAGAATGTGAGCGCGGCGGCGGACGACGACACTCTGCTCCAAGCTGTCACGAGAGCAGATGGTTTATCAAGTCAAAGCAAAGGAGGGAGAAAGAAAAGAAAACAGACAAACACACCAACAAAAACACACCACCAAACAATGAAAGTGTCAGTGGCCTTTGGATCCGTTTCCTCCTCTGAGAAAATGACGGCGTTTATACACACACACACACACACACACACACACGGCAGTTTGTTTTATTCCCTTTCAGACGGACGGTTGAAATGAACCAGCAGTTAAATGTCTACACTCGGGGACGTAGAGGATGAGAGAACAGCCTCTGCAGGGGGCAGGAGTCCAGCTTCATGGCTGCGGCTAAAGAGCCCGGCTAGCAAAAGTGTCCCGGCCCGAATGTTGAGCCGTAACCTCAACGACAAACTCGTTCCGTTTGCCTCAATTTGTGCCCGAGTTTACAACTGGTCGGAACTGATGCGGTTCGTCTCGAGGCGGATTGAGTTTTCCACCACCGATTGGCCCGACCGCCGGCGAGGACGAGCGATCTCGATTTTCACAGCTCGAGTGATCGGTCAGGTACTGACAAGCGCAGCCAAAGTCCCTGTGAAAGGTCAGCCGTCCGTCCGTCCGTCCGTCCGTCTGTCCGGAGGTGCGCTGAATTATTCATCCTTGGGAAACTGAGGGCAGTAAATCGATTCCACGCGCGCCGTCAGTATTTACTGCAGCGGCAACATTTACTCTCCAATTAGACGGTAATGAACACATATAATGGATTTTACAAGGTGGAGGAGCTCAGTGAGCTGCTAGAGTCCAGCTTTATGACAGCGTGTGCAACAATATGGTCAAACATCCCCAAAGGTTTCTCGGTAAGAAGGGATTTCCCTCCTCGCGCTCCACCGTGAGCGTTTCAGAGGACTCATTTTACTCTTTGTAGCTAACCGCTTCCTGTTTCATCCGTGTTAGAGGTCAAACCCGACTCATAGTCAGGTTTGACCAGGCGCCAAGAGATAGTGACGGTTTAAAGGGGCGTCGGGGAGTATTTTAAAGGTAAAACAGCACATTTGGTCAACGATTAGCCTTTTTTTCACACTATGTGTCCATGAGATCCGGAGCTGATTGGATATTCAGGAATGGACACATTTGGTTTATCAATATACAACAAATGTTTGAGAGCAAATCTGTCTGGAGATCAGAGACGTTGCTGCTGCTCTGCTGCCAGTTTTGCCTTTTTGCGTACGTCCATTTTTTTGGCTGACAGGCTGAAACCCTCGTCTCTTTTTCGTCACCTCCCTTCTCTTGTTCACTCCACATTGAATGCAGTTTTCTGTTCTGTTGCATTGTGCACGTGCAGGACGTGTGCGCTCTGTTTGCTCTTCATCTGGATCTTCTGACCGTTTGCAGCTGAAGTGACCTATTTTTCCTCGCCGCCGTGATTAAGATTCATTAAACTTTCATCCGATCTGACTCTAATTTAAGAGACATATGACAAATCACCGCCGCCTCTTGAGACGCATGAACGAAAATCTCTTTCTTTTTGTTTTTTTTTTGTTTTTTTGAAAGCCTGGCTGCTGCATAGCAACCAGGCTGTCCGGCGGAGCCAATCACAGGCCGGCAGTGGTCATTTGGCCGGCGCCGGTGGTGTTTCAGAGAGCCTGTCGTCAGCCTGGAGGCAGCAGGGCCGGAGCAGAGAGCACACAGGTTACCTTGACATCATCCTGGAGAAGACCCCTGATGTGTGGCTCCGCCCACACAAACGTCAGTTCCTGTCCGCCTTCCCTCCTCCTGCGATCGGAGAGGAAGGTCAGGAACGGGTCTGAAACGACTCCCGTCTGTTTCTCGGTTGTCCCTCCGAATCCAAAAAAAAACTTTTTGATGCAAAGTTAGAAGAAAATAAAAACAAACCTGTCAATAAACTGAAAGTAAATCTTGTAAGTCTGACAACAGTGAAGTGAGACTTTGAAGATATGATGCAGCAGAAAGACTAAACAGTTGATATTAATGCAGAATGCAGAAAGGTGTCAGTTCTCTCAGGAGACAAGAAAAGACAAGAAAAAGTCCAAATCTCGACCCTTTCAGACGAAACATCTACGAAATGAAACTGATCTTCAGGATCAGCTTTAGTAACAAAGAAACTGGACAAACGAAGGGTATTCATGGTTACGGCAGTCGGAAATTTAAAAGAAATCTGTCCCCAGTCCGTCGTACATCGCGCACTTTCATCCAATTTGTATCCGGGCAGTTATGACACAACAACAAAAGCTGAAGTTCTGTACATCTTGTTGAAAATAGTTGAGTTTGGTGACGAGGTTCCAACCTCATCACGGGGAAACTGGGATAAGTCTCATCTGACACGGACCTTTCTCGCTAAATGTGTTGAAAAAGATGATATTTTAAACTTTTTTTGAAGTTTTCTCCACTGTTAACTGGAATTTGGGGGATTTTGGGGGATTTTTTCTGACCTTGACTTATAACGAACCCCCCAAATGTAATCAGCTCAAGCCGCTGCCAGCGCACAGAGAACATGAGAAAAGGGACATTTTGTCTAAAATTATGGACGGTTAGCTGCTACCAAACAAACAAACAAACAAACTCCTCAGAAGCAACCCCAAAGGAGAGCGAAGGTAACCGCGGGGAAATGAGCAAATTGGGACGTTCCCTTGATGGGGAGGATACGTGATTAATTTGACCATTTTTATCTGTCCGACAGCAGCTGTTGTGTTGCTTCACTGGATCGCCGATGTTTATTAACACGTCTGTTTTGGACTCCGACGTCCAGACTTTTGCTTATTGTTGTGCTGTCACAGTGAAATTTCAGCAGCTCTTCATGAACTGGCATGTCTCCATGTAATTAACTGCTTTACGAGCGCCGAGAGGTGGACGTCTTCCCCTGGCGGCGTTTACGTTCCTCCCTCCGACAGCCCGCCTGATCAAGTCAACCTGAGTTTCTGGGTAATAAATCACGTCGTCCGCGCGATAACGACTCACATTCAGCAATTATCTGCCGAATCAGATCGGTCAGTCGCCAGCGGAGGGAGTCATAAGTCTGCAGCACCTTCTGATCCCCGAGATACATCCCGGGGAAATGAGCGGCGCCAGGAAGCTGCTGACCTGTCTCTGTTTCTGATTCCCTCCAGGAGCGGAAATGTGAATGCAAATCGTGTCAAATGGGGAATTTCTATACGAAATGGTGGAAATGAAAGACAGGAGAAGCTGCAGGGCTGTTTAGCGTCACACACTTGATTTCTGTGAGGAGGGACTTTAGCTAACTGACCGACTGAATGAAGAGATCGAAGAGAGCAGCCGACGCCCGACAGAGGCCAGTTTGACGACAGGAAATTTTCCGTCTCCGGGCCTCCTGAGCCCGAATCACCTCATCGGACTGTTAATATTAGCTGCATGGCTAGCAGTTAACGCCAGCGACAACAGGTCATGTGATTGCCGTGTCCGCAGTGTTGAGCCCGCGACATTTAGCATCAGTTAGCAGTTACCTCAGCAATGCTGGTCATGAGGAAACGAATTAAATCAGGACGAGTTCAGGAAAGAACAGCCAACGAATCCAGTTTTACCAAAATCTGTGAATAAAGCTGTTTTTGTCAATAAAAAAAAGCACAATTTTTGACAAATTGAATTTGAAATTAGCAATAACTATAAACTCAGTTTCATACTTCCAGTAAAAAAATACAGTAATCCGTAAGGCCCCACCCCCAGAAACAGTGCTGCGCCTGCAACATATAAATGCTAACAGTTAGGCTAGCTCTGTCTTGCTAACCGTTAGCAACAGTGGACAGATGCATTAATATTATTTGGTTGAAACTGGTTGTTTGTTTGTTTTTTGGCATTGCAACAGCAGCACGGAGGACCACCTGGCAGCCTGGCTCCACCTAGTGGTGCGGGAGGAGTAAGGTATGAAATCTTTGATTTTTCTTACAGAAACAAGTATATAAAATGAAGTTAAAAATAAATAAATGGAAGCGTTTTGGCCGATGTGGTTCGCCAGTACCAGTGACGGATGATTATCTGGTCCGGGTCTGAAAACCCCAGGAACCGATCCAGACGACGCTGAGGTGGAGCTTAACCTTCAATTATGCTTTGTGCAGATGATATCTTTAATTCAATGAGGGTGTCAAAGGGTATTGATATCTGAATCAGTTATTGGCCAAATTGTTACTTTAAATATCAGCATCTGCTCAGAATTTCCAAATTAGCGCTTCCTTACTGAAAAGGGGAATTATTTACAGGTATTGAATTTACAGAAGCATATAATTTCAATACATCATTTAATTGCTAATGTATCTTTGATTTTGGCATCTTCGGTCTTCCGTAGTGCTGGTAGCTCCCTGAAACTTGATGTTTAAACCTGCTTGACGAGGCACAGATCTTAATTATTTAACTCTTTATCTTTTGGTTATTTTTTAGTTTGTATAGCTACAAACCATGTTTGGTTCCATCGTGTGATGGAACTGGATGTGATGGAAGAGGGTCAAAGACGTTCTCACCCCGACTTTAACACCTTCAGGAGACATAAAACCTGTGACGAATTCAGTAAAGTACTGAAGTAAATCCAGCGGTCGGTTGGTCTCACGCTGGGTGACAAAACACTCGGTTTGGGAGGTGATAAATGATATATTTTCCTCAGCGCTCGACTTGGCCCAGGCCGCCTCCGCTCACAACCTCGTGCAATTAATGTGGAAGCTCTTCCACTCGAAACCCACCAACAACAGGCGACCTACCTGAGAAAAACTGCTCTCGGTCGGCGCGATCAGCATCATTTCACTACATTTAGCCGAACTGCGATGAGCAGAGTGGCCGAGGAAAGAGCGAGGCGTCTCACTCCAGACGTTCTGAGTCATTTAGAAGATGGCAGCGAGGTGATGGGCGCGACGCTAATCTAGCAGCGCCGGATTAGCGCCGTCTGCTGTATTTTGCATCCCCCGTGGATTTTTTTTCCCCTCAGCGGCCGGAGAAAAACGCAAAGTGAATGAAAAAGCCGATTAGAGCTGCGACCTCTGATTTAACACCAGACTTCGTTACTCTTCTCGTCGGGAGGACGTCCGTTTCTAGACAATTACCAGAAATCGTGATTTCAGCATCTTCTGGTTTCAAGGTTCTCAGTGTAGGTTGTTAAGCTTAATAAATTAAGGCCGAAGTGAGAAATAAAAGAACTCTGAGACGTTGAGAATGAAATCTAAATGTTCAGGGAGAATATGGTCATGTATTTATGTGAAAAAAGGTCATAAATGAGGGGAAAATAACGTTGTGACGTTAGCGTTTTCCTTCAGAGGACAGATATCAGCACCACGTTCTCGTCAGTATCAGGACTAACTGTGTTTGCTCTGAAGGAAAAACTACACGGACTTGGAGGAAATTGCCTCTTTTTGGAGGCTCTCCAAGGACCTGCCTGTTTTGTTTGTTTATACATAAAATCTCGTAAAGTTGCGACTTCATTTTCAGAAAATTACAACCTTTTTTTGTTGTAAGCTTACCACTTTTCTCTCATGAATTTGTGAGTTTATCCTCAAAATTTTTCCAATGTGGCGCTAAAATTCCACTGAGTCTAAATCTGTAATTGAATTAGATAATTTCTTCTGTTCCGTCGGTTCACGTTATCGATTATAAATAAAGTTGGCCGACGCCCACGATTTGCCTCCCACAGAAATGAGGGAAAACTCTGCGATGTGACGCCATCTGGAGTCAGATTCACACTTTAGGTAGTTCTTGTTCATCGTTATCGTCAGGTCGGTTTTCATTAGTCATTTGACGCTTTAAATCGTAATTGGCAGCAGAATTAGCGGGCGATGATGATGTTTTGTCGTCATTTCTGTGGTGACCTGATACGACTTCCATCGTTCAGTCATTCCAGGCTCACCTCCTTTTGATTTGGGAGCTAAACTTTAACGTGAGGAGAGTTAAGTTGAATAATTGAAAATTAAATATTAACGAGCTCATAATTCTCATTATTTTCTGCCTGGTTGAGTTCACAAGCGTCTGTATACCAGTCATGTCCACTTTGAAAACATTTGCTTTTTACGAATGAAATGGTGAGTTTGCTTAGTTTCCTGTGACTGAGCGGCCGTCGTGTCCCGTCCTGATGGCGTTCGGTTTTCGGCGTTCTCCGAGGTTGCATTCCGCAGCCTTTCCACCGTGGAGTCCCGTCACAGCAAGAACCGCAGTTCTCCTCACCCTCATCGGGAAGGTGGATTTGTGGGCTCAGGCGTTCTCTCCAAGTGGAAAGAAACGAAAGCCTCGGAGCAGCAACTGTGAAATTCGATGCACTGTGGCAGCATTTTAGTCCTCATGTGGAACATTCGCCTCTTATCTCCAGAAAATGGGTGTTTGCTTCGGACACACAAGCTGCTCTGTGTGCTGTCGGAGGGCTTTTTTTTTTTTTTTTTTTTTTTTTTTTTTTTTTTTCTGCTCTGTGTGCTGTCGGAGGGCTTTTTTTTTTTTTTTTTTGCTTTATTCTGTCTGTTTTCACGTCTGTGCATCACATACGTGATAAAATCCTCAAAAGAGAGCAACGACATCTGAAGGTAGAGAAATTTTCATGGCCTCCTGTCAGGTGAAAGCATTGCTCCTCGTTTTGTTTTCCCGGCCTGCTCCGATCTTGTCCCTGTCAGCGACGGCGGTGGGACGAGATGCCCGGCCTCCTCGCCTGCCCTTGCATCCTGCCCTCTGCTGTCTGTCACGCCACATAATCATATTCACACAGCTGAAATCACATCAGCTGCCCCTGTGGAAGGGTTCAGGGCGGCGGCTGGACGAGCCTAATGGCCGTCTAACCGTCAGAGTGACAGTGACAAGGCATGAAAGGACCGTCCCAAAAATAGCCCCGGCTCTCCTCTTCAGGTAGCATATTCGTCCGTCCCAGTCCGGCAGAATCGCAGCACTGTCACCGCGCCGGGCCGTCAGTGCTGTCCGACTGCGCTGGGAAGGATGCTTCAGGTGCACCGACTCTTGTGTGTCCTTTTTTTAATCATTTGCATTGGGTCTCCGTTTTCAGATCCCAAAATAAGCAGGTCATCTTGTTGTTTGGGATGGAAACCCATCAGATCTCAAACTGTGACAAAGCTACAAATTCTCACGCCTGACTCAGCAAATACAGCAGCGAGCAGACCTAAATATGCTAACATCTGTCGCAGTTAGCTAAAATCCGTCGCTGTTAGCTAACGTTTGTGGTAGCTAGCTAAGGTTACCTCGGATGCTTTTGCACAACTGAAATGTGGTGACACGTTGTTACAGCCACGATACGGTGAAACACTGTGAAAGGAAACAAGTGTTGACAGGTTTTGAGCCGTGTTGACCCCGTCAAGGTCATTTTGGAGAGCCATCCTTGTCCCGAGAGATGTTTTGCTAACACGAGAGGACGAGAGATGTTGTCCGTTCTCATAAAGGCTGCGCCGGCTGAAGTGCAGAAAGTTCACACTCATGAAAGTCAAGAATCCACCCTTATTGAATGAGTTATCAATTATTGACACGTTCAAGTCGGAGTAAGTGGATATTCGGATCAATTAAGTCAAAGTGTCTTTGGTGAGCGCCGAGCTGACGAGCGGAGGGACGGCTGCAGGCTGACGGGGTTGATCTGATAACTGAGCCAAAGCTCCTGTCGCCCAGACGATTCACAGCCGGCTGAATATTCATTTAATCCTCCAACAATAAGAGAGAATTTAATCTGCCAATTTAATTACGAGGCCGGCGCTCAGGAAGGCTTCGGTCTAGATTGGGCCTCCCCGGGAGACTCGCCCTCCATCCCTGACTCCCACGATGGGAAGGAGACGATGAAAGACCAGCAGTGGAGAAAGACCTGGACTCGCCACATGCACCCCGGGAGCAGTAATGAGCGAGCAAGGAGGAGAGATAGAATGTGGCCATTATTCCTCCGCCCGGCCTATTACACTGAGAAAACAAGCAATAACCCTCCACTGTGCATATTAGGGCAGCAGACAAACAGGGAGAGATGGAGGATGGGAAATTATATTCCTGTGTCTTCACCACAGGGTTCCCGCGGCGACAAGGTGAGGAGGGGCAGAGCTCTCTCTGATTGGACAATATGTAAACACAAACGGATGATGGTATCTGTCTTGTTAGGTCTGCAGGACATAAACACAATCTTTATTCGTTTGTAGAGGCCAATTTTCAATATGACGCGGAGGCGACAAATTATGGGATGCTTTTTCTCATGTGGCTGAGAACTGTTCATTGGTAAATTGTTACAAAAGATGCCTCAAAAACATACACCAGGAGGAGGAGTTGGAGGAGGTTGGAGGAAGTTATCTTTGTGGAGGCACCTACCTGTTTGTTCGACTGCCTGTTATAACACCCAACTGGTTTCAATGAAATGTTACTCAAAGGTGGGTCTCGGCCCAACCTACAACTGATTAGATTTTACTGGCCGATGGTCAAAGATCAAAGTCACTCAAAGGTCTCAAAGGTCTATACCGTTCCTTATTAAATGATATAAAGAGAGGTCCACCTGGTGTGACTTTGTGGCTGACAGCAGGTCAAAAAGGTCAAAAAACATTTTATCTGGCATATCTGAGTGATGAATGACACAGAGATGTCCACCTGGTGTCATTTGGCACTGGACAAAGCTTTCCTGAGTCAAAAGTGCAAAATGGGGTCATTTGGAGGCTAATCCTGACATCCAGTACGAAGTCCAGGGGTGTTGATTATATAAATGTATCAACTCTTTGTCATATTATTGCATAATTGCCTCTGCAATCAATTAGTATCGACATTAGCAACAAATCAATTAATAAGGAGCTTTGAACGTAAAAAGTGCTGAAAAAATAATGTCAAGCATTTATTCAAGTATACAAACATCGAACAATTTATTCAGAACAAAGAATTTGCTAACGAAAACCGCTAACGAATTCCTTTTTCCCCCATCAGGCAAACATCGTCGAGCACTACTTATTTTATGTATTTATCGACTAGATTTACCTAAAACTTAATCTTTAGGTAGGGGCCGATATTGAAACACTGCCATCTAGTGGCTGAATGCCATGATTACACAGATTGAGAATAAATCATGTGAGACTATTTTACAAAATCCTGCTGTTTGCAACATCTCTGAGGCCACATAAAGTGACCATTCGGCCCGCAGGTCCGACACACGAGACAGAGTCAGAATCTTCGAACCAGAGGTTCTGAGGAAGTTCTCCTTCCGCTCACTCATCCTGACCTCTCACATCTGACCTCTGACCTATACAGCCAACATCAAGCTGAAGGTTTGATGCTCGTTACAAACAGGAGTCTGCCTGGGAAGTGGACACGACTTTGTTACGTTTGTTATATTATCATTCGGGTTTTTGGTTGTTTGTTGTCTTTGTTATAATCCCTGAAAATCTGGGAAATGAATTGTAATTGCAGTCAACAGGGGGTGCTGTTTAGCTCAGTGCCTTTTAAATTAGTCCACTGTGGAGCAGATTTAAGCAGGTTAAATGTTTGAAAACAAAATGTCAAATGGTTTTTCCATTTTCATTTTCAGATCGTTAGAAAATTGTGATTTCATTTTTTTTTTATTGTATTAATACAAATGCAAATGAAAGAAATCGTTCTGCTTTTGCAAGTAAACGTAGTCGCTGACAATCGGGATGAGTCTTCATTCAAAGCGAAAGGCTAATTTAATTTGGTTTTAACACAAAAAGAGCACTGTGACAAACACAGATGTTTTCTGATGCTGAATTTGGATTGTCAAGCAGTTAAAGTCTTCAAAAATGTCAAATGCTGTTTTCTTTTTCATTTTAATATTGTCCCAAAGCGTCCACACATGTATGGGAAGATGCTAATTTAAATGGAATTACTGCATTTTCATTAAATATTTATTTAAATATTCCATGTTGACTACTGTAATGATGCTGTAGATTTCCATTTTGATTTTCATAAAGCCTATAAGCTTCCGCGTTACGGCGCCTCAGCTTGTCTCAGGTTAATTGTCGTGATGTTAAAGGAACCTGGGATCCGAGAACCAGTTTGCATCTTCAGGTTGGACCAGCGTCAGATCTTACTGCTGCCAGTCAGAGCTGAGGGCTTCATAATGAAGCAGCGCAGAGTTTCTCCTGCGTGTGGCTTAATGTCGCTGCACTTGCCTCCAGTAAAATGTGTCTGTGCTGCCGTAAACGTTTTCGTAGCACATAGTTAATTGAAGCCAAGGACACAGGCGGCACGGGATTTATGGAAAGGCCGAAGATCGAATCGCCACAATGCACGAGGATAATAAGGCTGCGCCAGTTCATCAGTACGGCGAGGAAGCCTTACCTCAGCTAAAGTGTCCATTCATTGCTCCTCCGTCGCCTCACACCTCCTTTTTCTGCTCGTTCCGATTGTTCCCCGTGATGAATGAGAGCTCGGAGACACTCGGCTCCTCCGTGGATTCGCTGTCTTTTCAGAAACATTTGCCTGGAGTTTGTTCATTTGTCCCGTAAACTGTCCTCTCTCATTCGTGTTCACTGAAAAGGACAAAGAGGAGTTCTGAATCGTCTGGGATGTTTTTGTCCTGTTTATACTGAGCTCGGCCACGACGCGGCTCGTTCTGCTCGCACGAGCGAATGGTGAGAGCTTAAAGAATGTGAACTTTAGAAAACTCGCAGTTCTCCTCTGGCCGAGCATAACGTGTTGACACATCGACGCAAAGGGAGGCAAAACGGAGGCTGAGGAACTCTGGTGGACTGGTGCTGCCAAAGTGCCCCCTTCAATGCCCTAAAATGCACTAAAGCGCCCTCTAGGGTCTCCTTCCAGTGTACAAAACTTACTGAAGTGCCCTCTTTGATGCCCTCTGTCCCCTCAAACATCCTGAGCTGACGAGCTGCTCGTCCCTGGTTGAGTGTCTGTAATATGTCGTTCACGTGGAAAAATATTAAAAAAGTAAACGGACTCAGAGGGCTGAAAGACTTCCAGGTAAAATGACAGGAATAACAAAATTCACGTTGGTTTCTTAGCGTGACCCACTTGCTAATGTGGAGAGGGAGAGTTTTATGACAGCCAGCCACCAGGGGACGATAAAGGCTTCATGTTGGAGGCCTCATGGAGAAGCTGCTCACTTCACCACCGATCAGCATTTGTGGAGAAACAAAGAGAGTTTTTCACTTTTGTCCTTCTGGAGAGCTCAGGCAACGTCAGAGAGGGAGCAGCAGAGAGGCCTGCTGGGAAATCAGGGCTGCAGAAGCTTGCAGAGACTTGACATGAGGAAACGTGCTGGAAGAGCTGGAGTAAATGGATCTCAAGAATTCATAGGCTCCAACGAAAATGTGACACTGAAACCTGAAAATAGCATCAATGCACAAAGACAAAATTCTTAAGTTCTCCAATCCAAAACTTTAGACTTGGCATAATTAACTTGAAATAACTGACAAATTAGAGCCATAAATCTTCACGTTGTTCCGTGACACTCGCTTCATGTGATGGGAACCAGCTAACTTTAGGTAGCCTCAGTAATTTGGAGCTACATGTTGGTGGAACACAGTGTGATTACGATTTTACGATAACAAGCTAGCGTGAGTGTTAGCTTCTTAAACACTTTATCAGCCTTACTTTGAATCTGTCTGTGAAGGTTCTCAGTCATCCAGGTCATCTTAATCTTGGAGTGTTTAGTAGGAAGCAACTGGACTTCATCCGAAAGGCTTCTTCAGTTCTGAGGGTCAGTGGGGGAAACCCAGGTATTTAACCCCGAGTGGGTGGAGACAATCACCAACAAGGAGGACGTGTTTTGAAAACAACAGCCTCGGGGGTGCGGTCGTCTGGCTAGGCATCATGTGAGTCTTTAAGGTCACATGAGCCCGGGTGTGAATCACTCGAGAGTGTTTGCCCCTCACCCCTGGTTTCATGTGACACCTTGGGCTCACATGGCCCCAGGTGTGTGTGGGGGTTAAACCACCTGGGGAGGGCTCCCAAGACAGCATTGTAGGTAGCAGACAAATGGTGTCTTAGTCCACCACCCCTGTTTAGAGAGGGTTTCTCCAAGTGGACAAAGATGGCCTCTTTCACTCCTCTTTCAAACCATCTGTCCTCTCTGTCCAGAACGTGGACATTGGAGTCCTCAAAGGAGTGATCTTTCTCCTTAAGATGCAGATGTACAGCTGAGTCCTGTCCCGATGAGGTGGCTCTCCTGTGTTGTGCCATGCGTCTGTGGAGGGGCTGTTTGGTTTCACCTATATAAAGGTCAGAGCACTCCTCTGTGCATTGAACGGCATACACAACATTGCTGAGCTTATGCCTGGGTGTTTTATCCTTGGGGTGGACCAGTCGCTGTCTTAAGGTCTGGCCCGGTTTGAAATTGACTGGAATTTTGTGTTTTGGGAAGATTCTTCTGAATTTTTCTGAGAGACCTGCCACATATGGGATAACTACGTTCTTCCGTTTTTCCCTTTCTGCCTCAGGTGGTTCTTTGTGGCGCCTTTTGGACGATTTGACAAAGGTCCACTTAGGGTAGCCGCATGTCTGGAGCGCTGTCTTGATGTGTTTCAATTCCTTTTGTTTTCCCTCTGTGCTGGAGGGAACCTTCTGGGCCCGGTCATGCAGTGTCCGGATTACCCCCAGTTTGTGCTCCAGTGGGTGGTGGGAGTCAAATAAGAGGTACTGGTCTGTGTGTGTGGGCTTCCTGTAGACCTCGATGCTGAGGTTACCATCTTTATCAAGAGACACCGCACAATCCAGGAAGGGCAAAATGTTATCTCTCGTATCCTCCCTGGTGAACTTGATGTTCTTGTCCACCGCATTTATGTGTCGCGTGAAAGCCTCCAATTCTTGGGTTTTGATTTTGACCCATGTGTCATCCACATATCTGAACCAGTGGCTGGGAGCTGTTCCTGTGAAGGAGTTCAGGGCCCTCTCCTCCACCTCCTCCATGTAGAGGTTAGCCACGATAGGAGACACTGGAGAACCCATGGCACAGCCGTGTTTCTGTCTGTAAAAAACTTCATCGTATTTGAAGTTTGTCATGGAAAGGCAAAGGTGCAGAAGGTTGCAAATTTGGTCAGGGTTGAAGTTAGTTCTGGTATCTAGAGAGCTGTCTTGTTGTAGGCGTTTCCTAACTGTCTCTACTGCCTCACTGGTTGGTATGCATGTGAGAAGATAAGTGACATCAAAGGAGACCATGGTTTCATCCGGTGGTAGAGTAAGGTTCTGTATCTTCTTTGTGAAATCTATGGAGTTTTGGATGTGGTGTGGAGTGTTCCCCACCAGGGTGGACAAGATGCCGGAGAGGTGTTTGGCGATGTTATAGGTCACCGAATTGATGCTGCTGATGATGGGTCTGAGTGGCGCTCCTTCCTTGTGGATCTTGGGGAGACCATAAGGAGACCTTAAGGAGAAAGATCACTCCTTTGAGGACTCCAATGTCCACGTTCTGGACAGGGAGGACAGATGGTTTGAAAGAGGAGTAAAAGAGGCCATCTATGTCCACTTGGAGAAACCTTCTCTAAACAGAGGTGATGGACTAAGACACCATTTGTCTGCAACCTACAATGCTGTCTTGGGAGCCCTCCCCAGGCGGGGGACCCCCACCCCCACACACACCCGGGCTAAATGTGACCTTAACGACTCACATGATGCCTAGCCAGAGGACCGCCCCCCCGAGGCTGTTGGTTTCAAACACGTCCTCTTTGTTGGTGATTGTCTCCACCCACTTGGGGTTAAATACCTGGGTTTCCCCCACTGACCCTCAGAACTGAAGAAGCCTTTCGGATGAGAGGCAAAACGTCTTCAAACAAGATAAGAAGTCCAGTTGCTTCCTACTAAACACTCCGAGATCCTAATTTGAATCGCAATATTTGACTGCATATAAAGACAAGTTACTACTGTCCCAAAATCTGGTTCCAAATCAGGTGGATAGGAAAATATTTTTGACTAACATACGTTTAGATTTAAAGCAGATAAACCCAAAACACTGAGCTGAACGTGGACCAGTGAATCCTATAATTTTTTATTGTCATTTATATTCAAAGATGGTCCTTTTACAGCACTCAGAGGTCTTAATTTACATAATGTGCCGTTCCGTTTTTGGCAGTCAGATTCGCCAGCCTGCCTCAGAACAAAAGAGTCTGTGGGCTCCGTTTCATTCTCACGTGCCTCTGTAGCTGCTGGAATCATGATGGAATGCAGCCATGATTGTGGATTGTGTCCCAGAATGCCCCTCTGCAATCGTCCGTCCGGTCTGGCGTCACGTTTCTCTCTCTCTCGGTGGCTGCTGGCAGCCTCAGGACAGAAACATCTCCATTGTTTTCATGCCCTCTTCTACTCCTGTCTGATTTCAGCTCTCACACACACGTGCACAATGCGCCAGTTAGCTGCGCCAAGCTCACTTCCATGAAGTCGCACTGCACAGGAAGATTTGAGATTACATTCAAATGTATCTTTTTTTACTGTTTAACGTCAGGAAGCTTCATCTCTGTTGCTGCACTTCATTCCAGCAGACTGAAGAAGTTGTCTCGTGTGTCGCTTCGACCTTCACACACAATTATCACCTTCTCTTCCGCCACTGGCCATGTGCAACACTGACACCCAGAGTTTAAAATGGGTACTGATGATGTTGAATGACGAATCCTCACTCAGCAACACATCAGCTAATATGTATTTCTCACGAATGTGTCTCGCAAAATGAGATTTAAGACAAAACACACATGAAAACGTGTCAGACAAAAAGGCAACATGCTGTCATTTTTTCTTATCTTTTCTCGTTTTGAAGTTAAAGAATCCCATTTCATTTTCTTCTTAAAGGAGAAAATTAAAACATCTTCTGTCATAAAGGTGGGTTGTGTAACTTCTGAGGATCAAGCATTGTGTTACCATCACTTTTCCCTTCACGATGAACCAGATCTCGAACACCAAACGTTTCCCCGGCTGAGCTCAGGGCCCCGTCACGGCAGGTCTGACCCAGCCTCGTGCTCTCCAGGGAACCCGAGAGCTCCAGATGCTGAGAACAATGCATGAGAAGCATCTTTCCCTGCTCCTCGGCGGCTCTTTAATCCTACTGAGTCTTTATCTGAATATCAAAACAACAACAAACGAGCTGAACAAAGGGGAAATCGATGTTGTTTATGCAGCCCAGAGTTTGTCCGCCGTCACTTTGTGGTTTGTTTTGAACGTAGCGCCGAGCTCTCATACGGAGAGAGATCTCTGAGCCTCCTGAGGCCTCCTCACGCAGCGGTCCTGCTTCCGAACGGACGATCTCAAAGTCATCAGAGGTCCAGCTTTGGGTGTTCTGAGGTCCGTCTGGTGCTTCACAGGCGGCCCGGATGAAGACCCAGAAGGGCCCGGTCCCGTCCAAGCCTGTGACCTCCAGCCGATTAGGAAAAGAGACTGAAGCGGGGTGGGGGGAGGAGTTTCAGCTTCTCCCATCATTCCACACCATTTATTTTTCTCTAAATATTAACCTTAATTGGTAACTTTTACAACAATTAAAGAAAAAAAAAGAAGAATCTGAGGAGACAAAACACGTCTTGTTTAGGAGAAGTTTAAATGGTTCATTCGCTCATGTAACCAGAGGCGGACTCAGGTGTTTAATCTACCGGGGAGGCGTCGTAAAGGGCACTTTCACCGGGGAATCTCCCTCAGCCACCAACCTCTCACGAAGCTCCGCCCATCCTGGGACATAAGAGACAGATCAAAATGGCGCTAACTGATGCCCTGAGGACGTATCGTAAGATACCTGCCACCAACCAACATGACCTGAATTTAATGTGTGGGACAAATAGTCAAAATCTTGGTTACTACTGACAGAAATAAAGATGGCCGCCATGTCATGGCCATTTCCTCCCGCTGAAGAAAAATAAAGCCAAAATATCGATGCCAGCTCTGCCATTTTGTGCTAGTAACATCATTTGGAGCCTCGGGGGGCGGAGCCTCGGTATTGTGGTCCCACCCATACACATACCGACAATTTCCCCTTTTTCATCAAATAACTAATTGAAACCAAACTTTCAACAAAAAAAAGGAAAATTTGAACATGCATCAGCGTTGTAAGAACTAACAAAAACTTTATTTGACTTGGACTTTTAGTTTTAACTTTGGTTCATGTTCCATTTCCTAACATGGAGGAGGAGGAGCTTATGCTTAGATATACTATACTGCAGCCAGCCACTAGGGGGCTTCACTTTTGGGGGAGTTCTTGTGATCCCCCCCCCACGTGTCCTAATATTTGCAAAAACTCTGTGAAGGTGCCCTTTTGATGCCTGTTCAGTGGCCTTATTGGTGTCTTTGTGGAATAAATGGTTGATAAATCTGGACACATTTTATTACAGGAGTGATTTTTTTTTAAAAAAAAAACCTTAACCAGGGTGAAACAGTCACTGTAAATGTGTGACTTTTTGGGTGATGGTGCCCCTGTAAATATTTTGGCCCCTGGCCCTCAAACATCCCAAGTCCGCCACTGTCAAGAAAAAAAATTCTATGATTAAATCGTCAGTATCCGTTCATCAATCGATCATTTAGGCATCGAAACATCAACTGAATGAGCTCACCAGTGTTCGTTTGTTCCAACTGCAGGAAAGATTCAAAAGTTCAAAGTTTCCAGCCAAAGAATGACGCAGAATTGATTTAAGCCTTGAGTTAAAATTAGGATGCTGCGTGAACAATAGATAAAAACACTGCAGAGAAGGTGCAGCTCTTGTGATAGTTAACACTTATTTAGTATGACGACCTCGACAATATTTTTAACACAGACCCATGAGCCAGCCATCGTGTGGTACATTCTCCTGTACCACACGAGGCATTAAATGACTCAGTTAATGATGTCCCGCAATGTTCATATGTACATCCAGATGGAGACCAGCAGGAAAATTAGCCGTCGATGCTCCGTGAAGCTACGGGAGAAAATGTTTTCTCCTGACCTCTGGCCCGTGGACTCGGAAGTAAATATGTCCACTTTTAATGTGAGCTCAGCTGGTCTCTGTAATTGAAAGGTCAGCCTGAGAAATCAAAGTTCAGTGGGGCCTGCAGACGCTGGGCGGTGTGGACCACCTGGAAGCTTAACGAGCTAAACCACATTGAAGGTGTTTGATCAGCTCGCCTGTAAATCAGCCAACACTCCCTCATCTGGCAAAACATAGTCTTCTCATAGTCTGCTCTCCATGAGCATGAGGCTGCCTGATTCCTTCTCCTCTCAGTCCCTGGTCACCTTCTGATGGAAGCTCCGGTGGCGCTCTGACACCCCCATGCGGCCTGAGGAGGAGGGGCTCTACATCGCTCCGATGCAGACACATTTTAACAGGATGTGATGCTGCAAATCTCCAGTGAGGCCGATAAAGAAACTGTAATCACATAGAACACCAGCCAGCGGTGAACACACATCCCATTGAAGAGCGTGTGAACACAAACAGGCCAAACAAAGCTGGTTAAAGGTGGAAGAAAATGAAGGTTTTCAGGAGATCGCACAAATCCACCCCCCGCCTCAGGTGACACTAACCTGTGCTGTGTTTAATGTGGTGGCACTCGGACCCAGTCGTGCATTTTATTTATGCTTTCGATTCCCGTTTCTCAATGATGACGGTGTATCACCGTGTATTTTCTGTACTCTTAATTTGATGGCCTAATTTGCTGTAAAGCACCTTTATTTTTAAGAAGTGCCACAAACTTTAAAGTCACATTTTTGACTCCACGTGTGAGGAAAAACCAGTCAGATTCCTGTTTTTGTCTTGTGTGGTTGGCGGCTGAAGCTCTGACGGTAAACAATCCGTTTCTGATCGTTAAAGCGTCTGAAACGTGCAGCAGATGTGGAATGAAGTCCCGTGAGGCCATTGTGTGACAGAAACAAGCTGCACTTGTGTGAAACTTCTTGCTGTGTGGTGTCATTTCATTGTGTTTAAAGAAAAAAAAAAAAAAAACCCCACAAATATTCACAGCGCATATTTTTTTATACATGAAACCACACAAGCCAAATAAAAACCATCTTTAAATCTTTAAATAAAGGTAACTCAGGAAGCTCTCAGGTTAAGCTTCAGCTAGTCTTCAGTCTCTTGGTCTCTCCGTCCCGCGGCGCCTCCTCCTGGTCTCTTTTGGCCGCTCGGCCCGTGTCGCCGGTCTTCTGCTCGCTGCCTCCTCTCGGCTGTCTCAGCTCCCTCCTCTCTCTCCTCTCCTCCATCTCGCCGATCTCCTCAGCGAAAAGGGCTTTGAGAGCCGGAATGAGCCTGGGGAGGATTTTCAAGCGTCCGAAGCGGATCTGTGCCGGGACGAAAAGGAGGAAAAATGTCAGGTCGTCAACACTGATTCTGAATCTTTAATCGCTGGAGGTAGATTCTGGTCTGAACCTCTTTGACGGACTGATGTTTTGGACATTTTTGTTGTCTCATATCTGGATGTGCAGAGTAAAACATGTTAGGTCAGCTCTAATACCTCCGTTTCCTCCGGCAGTGAAGCTGGAGGAGGTGATGTTTTCACTTGTGTCCACTGGTTGGTCGGTTTGCACGATTAAACAAATTGATGGATTTTGACAAAACTGTCATCACAGGCGTCTGATTATTTTGGTGGCCACGGGTCAAAGCTCAAAAATCAGGTATTTTTTTGTTTATGATTACAGATAGAATTGACAAAGGTCCAACTGTTGTCATTTTGTTGCTCACAGCACTGGCTACGGACAACTATATTAACTTTGGGTCTTATCAGGTTAAAGGTCAAGGTCACATGTCCCGAAGGAATTGATCGAAGAGATCTAACTGGTGTCATTTTGTAACAAATCCCAGGACACGTCACCTAATTGGAACCAGCTGGCTCTGTGGTTCTTGTGTGACCCATCAGTAAATGACTGAAACCTAAAATTTACACGTACCAATGGCCAAAATATGAGCTAAAAGAATAAACATGAGATGAAGTTGAGCATTTATTGCTGGCGAACGAATATTTTATCGCTGTGGTCAGCGGTTTGTGATACTTCCGTCTATCCCGGATTCTCTCATTTCGAAGCGTTTGAATAGAGACGCTCTCTCTTATTGTCGCACCATCAGAAACTCTCACAGAGGCGCGCTCCAGCCCAGAAGCCGCCACCACATGGTTCTGAGGAGCGCAGCCAGGAAATAATCAGGTTCAGAGTCGACATGGTGGGTAGTTTGTGCCAAATGTGACGTATTTCTGTGAAGGTTTTCCCGAGCCGTCACGTTGGTCATCGCGGAGGCCGAGTGAAGAATGTTGTGTTTGTCGCGTGATACCGACCCTCATGTGGTCGAAGGAGATCCCGACGCGCTCGGTGAAGTCCTCGCTGAACAGCG
>KV751363.1:3232870-3248957 GCA_001698575.1 Mola mola
CATCCTCACGCCGATGCCGATGGCCTGCGAGGTCGTGCTGTCAGAGAGGCACCGGGTCAGACGTCTGGAGCTTTCAAAGATGCCGTACGCTCGCTCTGCCGCCGATCAGACCCACCTGTGGCGTTTCTCCACAGCCTCGGCCTCCAGCCCGTCCTCCAACGTGGCCTCGTGGATCACCACGGTTGCATCCTTTCCTGGAAACAAAACGATAAAAATCAGAAGCCCGAATGGCTCCGAGCCTCGTCTCGTCCCGCTGGAAATCAATCAGGCCGGCGGCGTGATCGCGTATCAGCACGCCCCATTTGTCTGGTGAGCTGATCCGTCTGTAATGAGCAGTCACGGGATACGCTCGCCGTCTCCGGGAGGCTTCGCTTGGACTGAATCCAGCCGAGCAATTTAAGCAGATACGATGAAGGGGGGGCTCCCGGAGGAGCCGTTAGCAAAGCCTACCAGCTAGCAGACTGATGGAAGCTTTAGGAAATCTGAGAAATTATTCACAACCTGAGACGACCTGAAGTGGATCTGCGCGGCGCCTTGCTCACCGATGTGCACGAAGGCGTCGCAGGGCATGGTGTCGCCGGAGAAGGCCAGCTTCCAGCCGGAGCCGTGCGTGAAGCTGCAGGCGAAGGCGTCCTTACAGTGGCGCACCGTGCACGTCTGGAACTGACACACCAACACACACCGTGAGGAGCACAAACGGGAAACTGAGCGTCTGGAGGTTAAAGCGGCGTCAGAGTCGTCTGCAGACCTTCACCAGGTCGTTCTTCTTCAGGAGCGCCTGGATGACCTTACCGGTCCTATGCCTCGGCGTCTCGGCACCGTCCTGCAAGGATCTGTTCGGGATGAAGCTGAAACACAGAACGGATGAACCACAGCACGAGATGCTTCTTTAGACCTCCACACGTGTCGGAGGGGCTTCGGACTTCAGTGTATCTGACTGAACTGCACACAAACTGAGCGTAAACACGGACCTTTGATGCTTTCTGATAAACCAGCCCAGATCAACCTGAGCCACGATGTGACACGCCCACTGAGAACGGCACAGTTCGCAAGGAGGATCAAGCCAATTCATTGTGGGTCTGCAAGTGCCGGTCGGTTCGAAATTTGGTTCGAGACCCAGCACAGAACCTTGCCGGTCTGAAAGTCCTGTGATAGACCACTTCAATCTGGGTCCAGTGCTACATTCTCTGAACCGCAACTTTGCCTCCACCTACTTGATGTGCTGGAGGATCTCCTCGCAGTAACGGTGGTACTGGTTGAGCCAGGACATGATCTGGGCCGGAGCCACCAGGTAGACGGGGCTGAATGGCCTCCCCAGCGCCGCCTGAAACACATTTAAAGTCACGTTTCAACCCGTGAAGACTTGAGATGATCCAAACGTCGGTGTGACGGCTTCGTCCCGTACCAGCGCTCGTTCCCGCTGATACAGCAGCATGAGCAGCCCCTGAAACACAGGAAGACGTCAGCACGCTGTCTCACAAGCACAGAACTGGCATCGCGGGCCACTGCTGCTTACTGTGTGGTGGTCGGCGTGCAAGTGAGACACGAAGACGGTGGAGATCCTGGACAGAACCTCGTCCACGGCGTCTCCATAGTGTCTGCAGAGCTGACCGAAGGTTCCCTCGCCGCAGTCCAGCAGCAACGCCTGACTCGGGCTGCAAACACACAAATGAGATTCTTCTTTCCGCAGAAAAAGAATGTGTGCTTCTTTTGTTATGGAGTGCCGACTCTGATTTTAAACATCTACACCGACAACGTCAAGAGTTCAAACTCATTCTGTAACTCAGATATTTTTATGTAATTCAAGTCCTTTGCAGGAGATTTTAATGGCTCCGACTTTCTGATCACTTTCGAGCACATCTGAGGGGTTTTCTGCTTCACCGCTCCAGTCTACAGGCTTAAATTGGTTTAATTTTACAAAAGCAAACGCACATAGATGGAAGATGTCAAGAGGGCCTCGAATATGAAGCTAGGGGATCTCAAGCTCAGTTGAGCTCTGGTCACATCTGGACGGGTGGGAACGTGATGCCGCACAGATTCTGGCTACAGATGGCAGCACATCCAGGCTTCGCTTCCCCACAATGGGAGGAAGTGGAGATCTCCATTTATGTCAATGGGGGAGCGAGTTAGCAACATGTGTCACGCTCGTATTTCAGCACGAAGCCTTGTTTTGAGCCACTCCGTTTGCCCCGTTAAAGTTACTTCATCATACTTAACTACAAATCCACACTCCATTTAAGTGGACAGATACCCTTCAAGGCTTTTACTGTGAACCTGGAGGAACCCGTAGTTTTAAACTTACTGACTGGGTTCTAATGCGCACTTGAAGCATCAGCCATCTAATTGCACTCGTCTGGAGAGTTATTCTTCTTGACGTTCAAGTCCTGCTGTAAAAACTAACTTCCTAGGGGGTCTAAACTTGAGAAGGTGGTTTAATTTGTGGGACAAGTAAAATTAAAAAGATGCATCACAGGTGTTCTGTGGTAAAGTTAATTTCTCATTTGGAGAGTCTCATTATGTTTCACTCAAAAGCGGCTGACTCACCCGAGACACCTTGTGGTAAAAGTCGGTACTCTGAATCCTAGCAGACTGTCTGTGTTAAACAGCTGAACCCTCCACGTTTTGGACTGCAGCCACAAAAAGCATCTCAGCTTAAATATATTTAAGTCAGCTTCGGAAAAAAACAATACAAAATGTTTAACTACTGATTTGTCATCAAGTAGCAAATGTGTTTGTTTTGTCAAAGATACACAAAGAGGGAAAACAGAAGGTCCAAGAAAAGGAGGCTCATGAGACGTCGTCAGAGCACAGCAGATCACTACACTCCTCTTCATCGCTAAATCTGCTGCTGACTACTGTGAGTCACATCCTGCTGGCTGTTCCGTGAATTGTTCTTCCATTTATCATCGCTTGAAACCTCACGTGTACCTGATGTTAACCAACGTGCCGCTCACGTTCCTGATCTTCATCGGAAGGGCTGATCCCGTTCCCAGGAAAACCACCTCTGGGTACTTTTCTCCTCGTCCTGCCGCAGGAAACATTTGGAAACGTCACTGAAGTACCGGCGCTCAGTTTTCACCGAGTCCATTCCGGAGGACGACTCACCTGAGAGCTCTGCAGCCTCGGAGGAGAAACTCTTCCTGCACTCGTCCACTTCCTGCAGAAAGTTCGGGACCTCGGACGCCTCTTTCACAAAGTCGAGGGCGTCGCAGGCGGGAATGGCATCTCTGACCGATGGACAGAAGCAGTGAAGATGAGGTTAAACAGAGGAAAGGCGGCGAAGCGGTCCGTTCCGGGGTGACACGCTCACCTCTGCCACTCCATCACCGGTCTGAGCTGGAAGCGGAGGAGACACTCGGCTCGGACGTTTGGGACGTGAAGCGCAGCCTGAGGCTCCTGCAAACAACACAAACAAGTTTTCTTTTCTACTTCCTGTGTCTGATCCGTCCCTCTGAACGTCGCCTTTCAGCAGTCAGGTCGGCCAATTCGAGCCACGAGAAAAAAAAATAATTTGAAATCAGACTTTTTTCCTCAGAAATGTGGGAGACAATTGTTTTTCTTGCTCTTTGGAGAGAAAAAGTCACAAGAGGCTCCAATCATCTTCCATAAACAGGTTATGTTAACATTTTTAACAAATTTAATGACTTAAGAATTTAAATATCTCTTAGGACCAAACCTACATTTCTTTATCAGAACTTGGTTTTGGAAGAGGGTTAAAGGTAGAGCTCAAAATTTTCACATGTACTCCAACTCAGCTCAACTCAACTTCCACAAGTTTGACCTTAATTATCTTCCGAAATCTTTATCTTTATATATCATTATTATTGATGTTATGATAAATGTTACGATGTTTTTACTGTTGTTGCTTCTGTTTTTACTACTGTCGATGTTAACAGTTGTTATTATTAGCGAAGTCGTAAACTCAGAGGACAGGAAACAGAAAAGCCGTAAATGTGCAGCACAGACAGCAGAGAGACATCCTGTCGAGGACGACTGACGTTAAAACCACACGTTGTGTGCATGCAGTCGGCGTTACCGTTGTTCGGAAGGCCTGCAGTTCTGGAAAGATCTCCGGGTGGATCATGTTCAGCTGGGTCTGGAGCTTGTGGCTCCGGACATTGTGGACCGTGCGCGCGTGTTCGTTGAGGATCAGGTGTTCCGTGGTGGACGGAAACCTGCGGAACCCGGACAGACGGTTAAAACGAGCAGGTTTCCTTACGGAGTCTGGTCAGGACCGCGGCGGGAACACAAACCTCGCCATCCACGTCTTGTAGCGGTCCGTCTTGAGAACACACTCCGGGGTGATGTGGATCACCAGCACCGCCGGGTCCTCCGGCCCTCCTGTCTGGTGTCTGGACGAGGAGGCGGATAAGTTTAAACTTTTGTTTCACGTAAAGAAGCAGATAAAAGTCAAACTACCTGCTCAGCTGCGGGTTGGAGCAGACCGCCTCCACAAACTCCTCTGACGGACACTCGACAACGATGAAGACCGGTCCCGGGTCGGTGGGCGTGCAAACCTGCTCCGGCCGGATCTGCAGCGCGACACAAACAGAGTCAGCTAACGGAAGCCAGAGCTGCGGCGCGGCCGCTGAGCGTCCTCATGCCGCACCTCTTTGCCTTCGTACGTGACGCTTCTGCCGTCCTTCAGCGCCGCAATGAGTGGCCCGATGGCTGCGGTGCCTCTGAGGGGACACAAAGGTTTCATGCCAGGTTGACTCTCTGGGCTGCAGAACTTTAAAAACACTCAAACAAAACAATGTCGTGCTGTCGCTCTCTTTTATTTATTTATTTAATCCATTTTGGTATGTACATGTATTTGCACAATTCTTGATTCAGGACTTTTACTTCATCGTGTTGTGTGTTTTGCAAACCTCGGAATGGTTTTGTTTGAAGTCGTTACTTTATGCTACAGAAAGGAGCTGAACCTCTGTGACTGACAGCTGAGCTCAGTTTGCGATTGGACCACTATCGGCCAAATTTGGCGACATTTGCTTTGAAAAATCCACTTACACAGGCAAACCGAGCTCCTTGGCTTGAGGAACCAAGAAATTCCCTTTCTTTGGGTGAAGCTGTGGGAGTGAGAAGCAGAGAAGAAGAATGTGAGCCAAGCAGCTCCCTCATGTGGCGCTCACGCACAGCACGACCACGTTTTGAAGCGTCTCACCTTGCATATGAATGCGACCACCAGCGACGTGTCTCTCCCTGCTCGCCTTTCACCTACGAGATCAGAAAATGCACCAAACTCCATTCATTTTTCACTCAATTCTAACTCCTTCGCTTTCCACCATCCTCCAAACGGCTCCTGGACTCACCTGGATTCTTTCTGTGCGCGTCGTCTGTCCTGGGGGAGCGAGGACTCTGGGGGGGGCTGGTCCTGCCCGAGGTGGGGGAGGGATTTCCTGAGGAGTAAAGCCAGAAAACAGTCACGGAGTATCAAAAAGCCGCATGAAACAAAATAAATATGAGTGGGAATATCTGAACTCACCAAATATGGGCACTTGATGAACAGTCATGGTGTTGTCTGCGTAGGGCTCGTCGGTGTACGGTCGAACCGCTGCAAACAACAAACTTTTCAACATAAATTATTCCAGACATTTTGCTCCAGTTCTTAAATCCAATCTATGCCTCTTTGTTGAGGCAACAAAGACAAAACCAAACAACAAAACAAAGCAGCAGTAGCAGTTTCAGTAGCTGCAGTCTACATACAAAGCTTGATGTCTTCCAGTGGTCCAGAAAACAACTTAATGGCTTTCAGATAGTCCTCCTGTGATGGAGCAGAAGTAGAGACACAGCTGTTGTAAAATGAAGGAAAACTGCCGCACACACATTTGTACTGTTGGCTTAAATAAAGATGGCTGCCGCATCTCCACTTAACGCCTCCTGAACAAAAACGAAGCCCAAATATCGGGGAAATGTGCGCTGGTGTCTGTGCAGTAGTGATCGGGTGGTGGAGTGAAGTTCCTGCCCACACACTGCAACAACCAATCACAGGCAGAGCTCAGAATGTCAATCATGATGTTTCAGCCCCTTTAAATATCATCGCTAACTAATCAGAACCCAACTGAGGAGAAAAATGAGCACTTGAACATACATCAGCCTGATAAGAGCTACCTAAAATGACAGAAACCATGTTTGTTAAATGTTTCGTTGGTGTATATATTGAGGTTTTAGTTTGGCCTGTATCTTATCCGCTGCAGCCAGCCAACAGGGGGCGACGGAGGTGTTTGGGCTCAGAATTTGTGATCTATTGCGTCGTCCATCTTTATACTCAGCCATTCAGTGAGTCTAACCAGCTGTGGGGGTCCGGAGAGAACACACTCTGGAACCCCGATGTCCCTCAGCGTCAAGATCATCCCTGAGGAGGAAACAGACGCATCGTCAGCAAAACCTCGTTAATCCTGAAGAGAATATTTCACAGAGACACCGTTTCTGTCTCCTGCCCGGGGACCACAGCTGCACATTATTCCGTTAGCCAAGCTAAAAAGCTTTACTGTCCCTGTCAGAGGAATAAAATCAGATGTTGTTGGAGATCTGGACCACCGTCTGGAACCAGGACTGGGTCGAAGGTTCCTCATCCCTCTGAGAGGACAGAGGTATCAACAGGTGGGGGAGATTTTCAGCACTGGGACGTCACTGACCTGACAAGCCTCCCACGTTCTGCCAGCTCAGGCGGGTCAGGAAGATGTTGTCCAGCTGAGCGACTTTCACTCTGTCGGGGGAAAACACACATCATCAGTCCGTCGTCACGGTGACCCGGTGCACGGCCAGATGTGGAACTCTGCTTACTTGTGCTCCTGCATGAGCCTCTGCGTTCCCTCCCCACAGTTGAACAGGTATCTGCAGCACAGAGGACGTTTGCACGGTCAATAAACAGCTTCTCACATGTCAGAAGCAATGGTTAGTCTGACATTCCAGATGTGGATACTTTTTGCTTTCTTGAGATGTTTGAGACAGAAAAATAAAGCTCTTTTGACATTCTACTGTTTCTCTTTTAATGAGATTTATTATTCAACTTAAATGTTATTTGGGTTGCAAAATTCCGGGAATTTTCAAAGTTGGAAACTTTCCATGGGAATTAACGGGAATTTATGGGAATAAAACAGAAATTTACAAAATTGAAGGTTGACCCTCAACAGGGAACTTAAATATAGTTGGGGAAAATATATTGTAGCATAATCTTAGCTAAAACAACCGGATTTAATGCAAGTACACTCCTCAATCACATGCACACAGCACTGCTTACTGCAGGGCTATTGAGGCCACGCCCCCTGCATGCACTGTGCACTCCTCCATCACATGCACAGATGATCGCTTAAACCCTGGAGGCCACAAGACTATTGAAGCCACACAGTTGAGCCTGCGGATTATATAAAGTCAAGTAAGTTTTTTATAATATTATGGGGTAAATATATTTGATCTATAATGGTATTACTGTTTAACTTGCAAAAATTAAATAAAAATGTATTCATACAGTAGCTAGCTAGCTGGTAAATTAGGTGCTAAATGTAAGCTATTTTTCATTTCATTGACCATTTAAGAGGCTAGCTTATTATAGCTACCTCAAATGTGATGCTGTTTCTTCTGACTCCTGCAAGACGGTTTTCTGTAACCATACAAGAATTTATACATCAATTGTAAAATATTTTGAAGACCATTCCAGTTGTTTAGCCAACTATATTTCTGTTCATGCCATTGCATTAGTGTTTTTACAAGCTTTTTTGTTATTTTATTCTACAGAAAAATGCCACGTTTGCCATCTGATGTGTGGAAGCATTTCACACAAGCTAATGTTGAAGGAAAGTCTTTGTATATGTGTAAATATTGTGGAAAGACATACGTGAAGAATGCTACAAAAATGCAGCAGCATATTGCAAAGTGCCAAAAATTTCCTCAAGGCTCAAAACATTCAGCAGACAAGAGTTCCACTCAAGGGGAAAATGATTCTGCTGTATCAGAGTCAGATACCCTCTCATCAGCTCCTGGTCCCTCTGGTATCAGAGGATTCTTTGATTCGATGGATGAACGTAGCCAGAGAAATGCAGATGAGTGTTTTGCTCGTGCAGTCTATGCAACTGGCTCACCCCTGATGCTGCCATCCAGTGTGTACTGGAAGAGATTTTTGAATATTCTCCGGCCAGCATACACCCCCCCAACCAGGCATGCGCTATCTACTCATTTGCTGGATGATGAGTTCAACAGAGTGCACATTGTCACCACCCCTCAACCTGTATTCTACAAGAGCACAGACACAAAGGACAACAGACACACAGGCCCCTACATGGCTGATGAGCTGAAAGCAGTCATCAATGACCTTGGACCAGAGAAGGTTGCCTGGGCACACGTGGAGGAGACCTACCCTCATATAACAACCATTGGCTGTGCTGCCCATACTCTTAATCTTCCACTGAAAGACATCATTGCACTGAAGATAATGGACACACTACACAAGAGAGCTAAGCAAGTTGTGAAGTATGTGAAGGGCAAACACGTAGCTTCAGCAACCTACCTCTCAAAGCAAAAGGAAAAAAACAAGAGTACCACACTGAAGCTCCCCAGCATCACACGATGGTGTGGCGTTGTCATCATGTATGACAGTCTACTGGAGGGAAAGGAGTCTCTGCAAGAGATAGCCATATCCCAGACTGCAGGCATTGAAAGTGACATCAAGAGAATCCTGTTAGATGATGTGTTCTGGGAAAGAATGACTAGCAGCCTGAGAATCCTCAAACCAATTGCAGCAGCAATTGCCAAGATAGAGGGTGATGATGCCATCTTATCAGATGTCCACTGTCTCTTTGCCGACCTCAAAGAACAAATCCAGACGGTCCTGCCCACTTCCCTACTACTCAAAGCAGAGGAAACTGCTGTGGTCAAGTCATTGGAGAAGCGCCGGGAGTTCTGCATGAAGCCAGTGCATGCAGCAGCGTACATGCTGGACCCAATGGTGGAAGGGACTTTGTGGATCTGAGGCCCTTGCACCTGTAGCCTCCATCATCCTCCAAATCCCACCATCATCAGCTGCCTCTGAGCGCAACTGGTCACTGTTCGGGAACACACAAGCAAATGTTCGCAACAGACTCACAAACGTGAGAGTGGAAAAACTGGTGGCCGTTCGGGCAAACCTAAGGCTCTTTGAGCCTGACACAGAGCCATCTTCAACAAGGCTGGACAGTGACACTGAGGAGGAGGAGGAGGAGGCGGATGTTGAGGAGGCGAACATGGAGGATGTTGATGAGGCCCAGGAAGAGGCCATTGCGTGAAAGGTTTTGGCAAAAATGCAGAACATGCAGAAACTAGGCTTGCGAGGTTTTTGTTTTACATGTTGAATGGCACTTTTTTGGAGGGGGACATTTTACTTTTTGATTGGGTGGGGGAGTTCATGTTCATGTTTTTGTTGTTCATTAAAATAATTGATTGTTCATTGTTCAAGAATTAAAACTAAAGTTCTACTCAAATAAATCTGTTGAAATGTCATGTTTTTTAATTGTATTATTTTACATGGATGTTTGCTTATGACAAAACAAAAATATTTACATTTATGTTTGTATATGATACAGTTTGTTTAAATTACCCCCAATTTCCAGTTTTCCAAAATTCCCCAGCTTAACTTCCCATGGAAATTTTCCGCCCCTTTGCAACCCTAAATGTTATCAATGCAATTGACACCGTTTAACATTTGAGCACTTAAGTACTCAGCAGAGAAAAACACATAATTCACCCCCAGGGATGCACAGTATTGGCTCAGTATTGGTATCGGCAGATATGACGAGGTCGGCTGGCATCACTGTATCGGTGCTCGTGAAGTTCTGTGGTCTTGATGTTGTGGTGCCCTGCACAGTGTGGAAGTGTCCACAGAACGGTGAGAACGCAGGAGGCACAGAGAGATTGCGCCAGTGAAGAACAATTTTCTGCAATGTATTCAGGCACTTACTTAAATGTAAAAGGTAAAAATTCCACTCACATTCCAAAGAAAAGGTCACATATGCCATCATTTCAGTCTGAAAAACTCTAAACTGTGTCGCTGCCAAATATTGAGCACTGTCAAATAGTGACCATTGATTTTGCTAAACAGTGAGTGCCATTAAATACTGACCATTACTGTTGCCAAATAGTGAGTATAATCAAATACTGACCATTGCTCCTGCCAAATAATGAGCTCAAAAATTGAGCAGTGCTGCTGCCGAAGAATGAGCACTAATAAATAATGAGCATTGCAGCTCCCAAATAGTGAACGCTGTCAAATAGTGACCACTGCTGTTGCCATATACTGAGCACTATCAAATACTGACCATTGCCAAATAGTGAGCGCTATGAAATATCGAACATTGCTGCTGCCCGATAGTGAGCACTATGAACTACTACACATTGCTTGTGCTGAACGGTGAGCACTATCAAATACTGAGCAGTGCTGCTGCCAAATAGTGATCACCGTCAAATACTGACACATGCATCATCTGACAAAAATGTGTCTGAATGCTCAGTGCTATAGATCAAACTAGTAAAAGCATTTGTTGAGTTGCAGAAATGTGAAATGAAAAGACGAAACTCATAATGACCTACAATATCCACTTCTATTGTCGCTGTACATTATGCTATAATTTGATTATCCTTCAATATCTCACCATTGCCTTTAATATCTTTTAAATATTTTATGTTAGTGGCGTCCAGACAAAATCTGGGGAAGTTTTTACTTTTTTAAGTAATGTACTTAAAAATAAGCTTTAAGAACATATTGATATTAAAAATGTAGTAAGACAATTAACATCTCTGTGCGTGTGTGTGTTACTCTGAATCATCCATACTGATCCAGAAACTGGACACGATGACAGTGAAATCAGGAGCTCCACCTGCTCGACCTCCCTTTGGCTGATTATTTTAGAACCAGCGGTGATTACCTGTTGTACTCGGAGAAGACGTACAGCGACGCAGCGTTGTCTCTGCTGCCCGCCCCGACCACCTGCACGTACACCGTGGACGGGCTGTGGAGGTCCACCCGCCCGCTCCGGTTCTCTTTGGTCTTCAGCCGCCGCAGCGGCTCCTTCTGCCGGCCCTTCTTCGGACCCGGGTTGCTGTTAGCGGAAGCCATGGCTCGGAAGAACTGCAACACAGCCCGGTGGAGACGAGAGTGACAGCGCGAGGCAGCCGGGGCTGCGAACGGGACCGCGAGGAGCTTCAAACGGGCCGTGTTCATAATAAATAGGTCACACGTGAGTTAAAGCAACCGGCGCCGGTCAGTTCCATCTAGCAGCGCCCGGTTGAAGCCCGTTCACAGCCCGTTCACACGGTTCGCAACGCGTTTTAAAGAGTCAATTACCTAAAGGCGGCTGGAGCCCCGTGGTTGTTACACATGTGACACTTCTTCCGGCATCTACTGATGACGGAAAAAGATCTCATCGCTCATTGGCCCAGAAGGGAATTTATTCAGGCCCGTTGACCAATCACAGTGGCGTCTTAAAGGAGGGAGGCGGGGCTAGAACTGCCTCTTCACGAGCAGTTTAACGTAAACAAAGTAGAAAATAAAACACCTAGAATTATATTATACATATTTAGCTCAGTTAATGCAGGAAGATAATTAAAGATTAAAAATCTACGTATATTTTATACTGATTAAATTGAGATAATTATTTATCTGTCCCACAGTGGGTGAAATTAGGCTGCTGAGCAAAAGTGGAAAGTGTGTTTGGTGACATTTTCCCGTCTTTTGACCTTCAGGGCCACCATACAAGACAACAAGAAAGTATAACACGGCCATCAAAGAAGGAGGCATATCGATTTTCATCTGCTCAAAAGTTTAAAAAAGCGTTAGTCTATAGACAAAAATAAATATATAAATAAATAAGCATAATTAATATGAATTAAGTATGTTTATGTTGATGAATATAAGGTATCTTCTGAAGGAAATGTAATGGAAAATACATACATTTAATTATCTTGTGCATAATTTATGGTCTATTTTCTGTTGATATTGTATTGAAGTATCCTTGAAATGTTTTCTTGTATCAGGATCACTTGAATTGTTGGTGCCCCCTTTTCTTTAACAGTACATGCGTCTCAAAAAATTTGAATATTGTGATGTTTCAGTCTTATTTGAGAAAATTATCACTTAATATATTCTGGACTCGTTACCCAAACTGTTTCAAGCAGGTTACTGTTTTTAATTTTGATAATTCTGACATACAGCTTGAGACACATCTCTTAGAATCATTCACTGTAGCTTTATAAGCCATATTCATCGAATAAAACAAAAAATGCTTGAACTATTTCACATTACATGTAATGAACATTGAAGCAGTTTAACTTGAAATAAATTAACTTTTCCGTGATATTTCACCTTTGCAATAGTATATTTTGATTGATAAAAACATGATAAAACATGCCTGAGAAGATGGCACGTGAAGAAAAACACCTACTTATTCCAACACCCGGACGTTACTTTTCCACCTGTCGTGCTCCTGTGACAGACTGACAATAAATCTCTGCAGCCGGGTTTGAAAATCTAATGAAAAACCTCTATAATCCCGGTCAGGTTGTCACATATTTCTGCACGAAGTTAACTTAACTAAGCAGAAAACACACAGCACGCTTCTCATTCTCTTTCTTTATTTGTTTGTTCATGGCACCAGCCAGGTTCCGTTGTCGAACCCCACGCTTTCATACATGGAAGAGGTTCAGAGAAAACAAGATCCCAGTACGCTGAAGAATCTCCACACAATTCTACCTCTACAAATACAACTTCCAGGTTATTTTTCTTTTGTTATTTAGATCACTGTGGTAACCACGGCGATGGGTCGAGACCGTGACAGAGTGACTTGGCTGCTGACGTACGTGACCGTGCGTCTGTGTGTTTGTGCACAAGAGAGAGACAGAAGAGTTTAAATATACATACATGGCTGAAATGAACACCACTTTTGTTATAAAATGGTGTTTGTTTTCGTCTTTATACACTGCAACGAGGGGACCAAGCAAATTTACATGAGGGTCTGTTTTTGTTTCACTTTGTCGTCTTTTTCTTTCATTAATGCCTTAATTGTTGCAGAGTGGCGTTCACGTATCGATATCTTCTCGTCCCGCCATCAGTCCATGTACGTAGGCGAGCTGGGAGACGCCGGCATCTGATCCAGGAGCCTGCAGACGTAGCCGGCGACGTCGACCGCGCGCTCCTCGTACATCTGAATGAACGGATCTTTCTGGAGGAGAACATTTGCATCAGTTAATTCAACATCAGCAGCAGCGGCTGGGAGAGTAATCCTCAGGAGAAACTCACCAGTAGCTCTTTGTACTTTGGCCTTTTCGACTCGTCCTTTGTAAGGCTTCAGACGGAGGAGAGGAGGAAACACAGTGTTAGGAGAAGGAGGAGGGTGCGGTCCAGCCACGTGTCCACCAGGGGGACAGAAGCGTTTGTGTGAGGCACAACTGGTCATTTATCCTCATCACATCGCAGCTTCTGTGTTGTGTATTGGCTGGTTTACTTATTCAAGATTAAAAGACGTAAAAATGATGAACATTTATTTATATAAATAAGGCCTGTTGTGAATTGGGTCATGGTTTTGAAAAAATTTTGGTTGGTATGTGGCTGATTAAGAGTAAGTTTTTTTTGTTACTCAACGCCTGCAAACCGGTGAAGTTATTAGCTTCTCCATCGACCGGACAAAAAAAGAATGTATCGTGCATCCCCACCATACTGTCCCTGACACATTGTGTCCTCACCACACGTTGACAAAGGAGATGAATTTGGGGGAGAAGCGCCTCTCCTCCGAGTTGCTGAGCTGCGGCGGGTCCCCCCTCACCACCTGGGTCAGCTGGTCGAACACACTGTTCCACTTCGGGTAGGGGAACCGTCCGGTGGCCAGCTCGTACTGAGAAACATCGTGGAAACAAAATGCCATCAGGGTGTGGAAATGCAGCAAATGTGAACGCAGAAGCCTGAGGTGTTTAACGATTACTGCTGAGACTCACCAGTGTGATTCCCAAACTCCAAACGTCTGACCGCACGTCGTAGCCTTGCCTGGACGCACTCGGGTCTATTCGCTCGGGCTGGAAAGGAAACAGAGACATTTAATCAACATGTTTTGGATCATGTCAGCGGTGATTTAGAAGGCTGCAGTAACCTGAAAAAAACCACCAGATGTCACTGTGGAACATCCTCAAACTTTAACTCTTTTGTCAGGATTCATCTGCACGTCACACCTGAGGTTTTAATCACGATGAAGGTTTTGTTCTCACATTTCAAACAAACCCGCTGCAACACAAACGGCATGAGCAGCTTTTTCCCTTCAATCCTGCCTCTCAGGACACAACGCCGCCTGCCAGCTGTGTCATTCACTGCTGGTATCGCTGCGTCATTCACTGCTGGTATCGCTGCAAAATCGTCCTGCCGCTGTGCAGAGGGACAGAAGTAGGTCGTCGGCCTGTTCCCAGTCCTGCGCCACAGCGCTGCTGGTTTAACAGAGCACGCTCACATCTGATCAGAGACTTCAGTCTCCACAGTCACAGCCGACACACTGGGTCAAATAGACATCATCAATTAGCTCTTCCACTTTCTCCCCTTTGAGCTTTTCCATCTTTTCCATCTCATCACAGACAGAATCATTACGAACTGTTTTAATAACATAAGCAACTACAATTACACTCTTTGGGCTTCTCAGAGGTGTTTGTCCTCATTTTCTGACAGTTTCAAAACAAAATGATTAATTTGTTTGATTAAAATGAAAGCAATCATCCTGGCCTGGAACGGAATTCACAATTTTGAACAACAACACAGGAGCAGTCAGAGGGAACTGGACCGGGGGTTAATACATTCAATGAAATGTGCAACTGTGTTGTCTTGTATAGTGGCCTTGAAGGGCAAAACACTGCAACATTTCACAAAACACCCCACGACTTCACAAAACACGCCAACATTGTGAGATGTTTTTGTGTTTGACCTTCAGCAAAAAACCAAAAATGATGTCTTCTGCTAAAATGTTTAAATAATGAAACTCATCCTTGAATGTACTGACATTAGCTCTCGGTCATGACGCAGTTTGTCCTTCAGCAGCCACATTGATCAAACTGTCTGGTTGCTTTGCTGACTCTCCGCGTGTTACAAACATTAAATATCAAAATAAATGATCATCCACTACAGTTTGACTGGGAAAATTCCGCGCTGCAGGTTGTGTAAAATCTAGCTAAAGATGTGAACAGTGTGTGGTCTTTACGCGGCTCCCCGGCTGTAATGAGGTCAGTTTGTCGACCTCATTGAAGACTATGTGGTCATCTTGGTGCATTCGAGTGCATCTCATAAACCCAGAAATGGGTGTGTACAAATAGCCACAACAGCGAAAAGGGATCTTCATTCCCCGGCAAAATAAAAAGTGTAAGAGCGTCTCTGTTATTGGTGTTCCGTCCCATCACAAACCGTGGTGGGGGTAGAGGAGGAGGAGCAGGGAGGAAGGCCAATTGTCAGAAAGAAGAACAAAATAAAAAAATCAGAATTAAAATTACAATTACATATTTACATTCTAGGGAAGTGAACCATTTGAATTTACTAAAAGAAGTTTGGATCTATGTCGAAGATGCAACTCAGTACACAAGAATGCAGCGAGTTCCTTATGCAAGGCGCGTGTTGGAAATGGTACTGGCACCCCGGATCCACGCGGAGCCTTGTTTTTTCCTGCGCTTTTTCAACCTGTAGACAGTCACGCAAGCTCTGACGCCACCAACGTAATTCGCCAAGCAAAACTTGCAGCTTTTATTTTTTAGAACCAAGGTCAATTTTCCAAAGGTTTCGTATCTCACAACTACGCATCCGACCAATCAAAATGTTCGTTGTTTCCATGTCACATTGAATGCAGCGCGCCGCTTGATCGTCGCCAACAATATGAACGAACCAACTGCGGCACAGGCACGGCTGGAGCTGTTTACAGGCAAACAGGGCTTCAGATGATGCGTTGAACAACAGCATCCTGGGTCAGTCGGCTCCCTGAAACTGCTCCTCTGCACCTTCAAGCCACGTCTCCTCTCCTTTCCTGTGCACTTTTTCCTCATTTTCCTCTCTGGGCGTTCAGCGAAATAAACACTAGGTAATCGTAACTTGATGTCACGTCCA
>KV751363.1:3250026-3261327 GCA_001698575.1 Mola mola
CAACATGTGACAGAAGGTGTGAAAGACACTCAGCAAAGCGTTGGGTTGGTTCTTACCTCTGTGGATTATTTTCAAGTTTTCTTTCAAGTGGTTAAGTGCCTTCACAGTCTGTAACGCAGAGAGATGGTTTCAGCAGCAAAATAAGAATGAGTCAAACGGTTACGGATCTTCTCGTACCATTTTTTTTCTTCTGGAGAGCCCTACATGAGCTCCAACATGAGAACCGACTAAATGGAAAAAAACTGACAATTCTTTTTGGTTGTCTTCATCACTTTGAGTGGAATTTACCACATCAATTCGATGTCATTTCCAACGTTACAGTTCACACAGTGGGACTTTTTTACCCTCCTTCGCCTGGGTGAACTCGTCCGGCTCTTAGCATACTTATCAATGCTAAGTTAGCACAATATGCCTTCAGATGCTTTTTAAAATCGCTGGTGTTGAATTTGGAAACCCTGGTGCCAACCCACAAAGCTGTACATGTTGCCATTTTACTGGAGGGAGATGCTGCTGACATTCTGGTAACTCTGGCTGGCTTCACGCTACCAGAAATCACATTTCCCTCACTGCCCTAACCAGCGTCAGTGCTGTTCTATAGAAAACACATGTTTTATCTACGTAAAACTACTACAAATGACTTATCGCATCTTTTTTTGGTTCTTTTTGGCTGAATCGGATTTTATCGGACAGCATCACAAAAACTTACCGCTAATGTTATTTTTCCTAATATTTCCTCTGGAATCACGTCGTCTAATGAGCCATACACGAATTTGTAAAATTTGTCTAACGAGGTAGCCATAAGTTCCATACAAATCCAACAGTCGCCCTGAAACACAGAGCGCAGATCTGTGAGAAACGACAGACTCTGGCAGAGAGAAAAGAAAACACCACTTTAATGAGTGCGGAGCTGAATTGTGAGTTTTGACGTCACCTCTCTGAACAGAGCGCCATAAAACTGCACGATGTAGGGACAATCACTACTCCTCATGACCACGTCCAAGTCCATCAGCAGCTGCTTCTGCTCCTTCTCGTCGACCGTGGAGCGAATTCTCTGTGAGGGGAGCGCCACACGTTACAATCACACTCTGCATATGGATCATCTGAAGAAAATACTGAGAATTGCAAGCACTGATTTTAAATGAATACTTTTACATGGCTAAGTTATTTTGAGCTGTGTTCAAACGGAACAGCTAGATGGCAGTGTTGTAATATTACACTCTAATGTAACAGACAGGAAGAAGCAAACACATAATTAGCATTCTCCCACTGTACAAAGATGAAGCCAAAACATCCCAGATACCAGCGCTGCCATTGTGTTGGTGACATGGAGCCACGGTGTCAAAGTCCCACCAATTCATGATCAACTGTCAATCATTTTGCCTCCATTTCTATTGCATCAAATAACCATACTGATCTGAAATATGAACTCTTGAACATACATCAGTGTGATTAAAAACTACTCAAAATGCCAGAATCCATCTTTGGGAAAAGTTTTGTTGATGTGTACTTTGACTTTTTAGTTTGGCCCCTGCTAACATGGAGGTGGAGGCGCTCATGAGCTATACTGCAGCCAGGCACCAGGGGGCATCCAGATGTCTTGCTCTCATGTGTTTGCAGCCTCTTAAAAGTGAGGATGTGCTGTTTTTGTTTGTGTGTTTTTAAAGTTTGGAGGTTTTGGCTCTGGGGTCTGGAAATAGTAAGAATTTTCCACATTCTATCACTGGCCAAAACAACTGCAGCCCTAATGACGATGTAAATCCACTTGATCGGTCAGCACTGATCCGAACATCTAAATGAAATCACCTTCACTGCCATGATCTGGTTACTTGGCTTGTGCACCATCTTGTTGACGGAGCCGTACGCCCCGCGGCCGATCTCGCCCAAATCTTTGAGATCCTCGGCCGTGAAGTCCCAGTGCTGCTCCGGGGAGATCTTCAGCTTTCCCGACGACTCGATACTGTGTGTTCTCAGCCTCTCTCTGGCAACACAGGTCAGATGCTGTGAGAGACGATCACACGGAATACTGACGCGTCCTAACTGTGGGCTTACTCACATGTGTGGGTTCTGAAAGGGCGGCCCCGCCGTGTTCAGAGTGAACCTAGTCGTGGGCTTGATGGGAGGGTTGGCGAAGTTCAGCTTGAGGGCTTTGCGTTTGCCTGAGCGGGGGGAGGGAGAGGAGGAAACGGTGACGTGATCAGATGTTGAGATGACGCACATGAAGGCTCATGGTGAGTGAAAACAGCACAGAGCATGACACAAAGGGAGTCAGACAAATGCACCCAAACCCATGGAGGTCATGCAACGTCCAAAACAAAAACACATACTCACCTGCCAGTCTCGGATTCATCTGTCAACAGATCTCACGAAAATACCAAAACCAGCAGGGGATGAATCTCTGAACAATGTCTGCCTTCTTTACAATATGTTGGAACTCAAACGCAAAAGTATACATTTGGAAAGCTCACCAGCAACGCGTCTTTCCAGAAATCATGACCTGGTCACTTGAGATATTCCACAGATGTTGTGAGCAGTTTCACAGAGGAACCATTTTCTTTACGTATCACCGCGCAGACGAAGATATCTGCCTGAGCTGAGCTGTCACGTTCAGCTAGCATCGTTAGCTCAGTAAGCTAGCCTCTGTCCAGGAGTAGATGCACATGTCCTTCTGTGCGGTGATACAGGAAGGAAACTGTTCGTACATGTAACATCACACCTTTAATTGTTGGTTTTGGTCTTTTCATAAGTTTTATAATAACATAAACTAATAGAATAATATTTTTTAAAAATGAATTGCTCATAACTCACTGGTACTGTTTGGTCTTCAAAAAACAAAACAAAAAAAAACTTAATTTGCCTAATAGCTTCTACAGTCAGGTAGCTCTGCACTGTCGGTGTTCACATTACCAACTGAACTGTCCTCTCTCTGAGGCTAAACTTATCAGGATAAAGTTCAATATTTTTACAACACAGTAATAATTTTGCAAATTGCAACACTTAAATGCTACTTATTAGGTTTCTAATGATGAACTGATGTAGATGGAAACGTCGATTGGACAACCAACAATCGAATCAAGTGAGCTGAACCTTAAATAATTGATCTCTATCGCTGTGCTGAGGATATGCCTTTATTTTGAAATTCCAACCACGTGCCTGTTTCACAGTTTCCGCTCAGGTGCCTCATCCCCTTCCAAACGATGCTACGGGGCTAGCAGACAATAACAAACACTCATTTGTCAAAAACATTGTCATTTAAATGTCTGAAACATTTCAGCAATTAAACTATTGATTCAGATGAAATTTACGTTATTAAATGAAACTAAATCATAATAATATACTCTGATAATGATCGCGGGCATGATATTGGAAAATATGGGATCGTTGTCCAAACGATTGATATCATCATGATGCAACTGCTGGTTTAGACCCTTAATATTTTTTCCTACCATCTGATCAGCAGCGATTATGACAGCTGAGCATTTTTATCAACCTGGTGTAAATACCAGTGGCGGACTCGGGATGTTTGAGGGGCCGGGCCAAAAATAACTAAAGGGCACTTTATTGGGTTTCATCCACTGGAAGGGCACTCATGAGGGCAATTTATCACGTTTTGTGCAATGGAAAGGCACCCTTTAGAGCAATTTATATATGTATTTTTCTCCAGAAGGGCACTGTTGAGAGCATTTTGTCATGTTTTTGTTGCTGGCAGGGCACCTTTGAGGGCATCAAAGGGCATCCCAGAGAACCATTTATGTTTTATCTACCAAAATGGGCATGTAAGAGGGCATTTTCACTGCAAATTTTTTTTTTTTGCCCTCCGAGTCCACCAGTGGTATATACTGAGCTTACACTCTTATCCTACATCTGATGCGGAAACACAAATGTTAGCATGCTGCCACAACCCCAAACACTGACAGCACAGGCACAATGAGCCACACCAGAACAGGAGATAAGGGAAAACACTCATACACAACATGCTTCCCAAGGCCAACTGCTTTGATTTCACCTTCGATCGGAGGAGACGCTCCACCCAAAACACAAGAATGTGTGAGTGAGTGTGCTGGAATTCCAATGAGCTGGGTGGAAAATATGGCAACTTTCGAGCGTGTGCCTTGTCTCGACAAGCAAGTGCTATGCTGAAGTGCACCCATGCCAAGGAAAAAAAAAAAGAAAAAAACAAAACACTACAGGCACTACTTTTGTTTGTTAGTCGCACACTGAGGGCCAGTGAGCTTCCATGACGGTGTTTCATTGTTTTTTCTTTCTAGCACACTGAGGAAATTCCAAAACATCAGTGGTAGCTCTGCAATTTAGGCTTGTGCCGATGAGAGCAAGTACAGCTTACCTGGAAGTGTGTCTTAATTCTGCAGAAGTTGCTTAAAGAGGCAGATAAAGATTCTGAAGGAGCGATTTATCAAACCTCTTTGTGAGAGAAAGCTGCAGCTGAGCGACTGGCGTTAACACGCTGAACTACCGGCACAAGCCTACTGAAGTGAACCCATCAGAAGACGTCTTGACTTGGATTAGTTGAGAGCGGCAGGACAAGACTCCCCCATACCAGACTGTCAGGCGGAAACATGTTGGTGCTGAAGCAAAAGAGGTTTGGCTTACTTGGGGGAGCTCCAGACAGGTTTATCTGAAACCCTAGAGGCGAGAAGACAGCTTTTTTTATTTTCTTCATATTTCACCTGCAGTTCGCCAGCTTGTTAAGTGTTCGTTAAGACACTCAGATGCCCTAAAAAATAAACATCACCTCTTCCTGTGGTTAAAAAAACAAAACAAGAACAGGACGAATCCTGCAGAAGCGATCACAGAAATTGGCCTTGGCCCTGCTAATGGCGTCAATGCATCATCTGGAGGCTAATGCATTGGCATGCACGGATTCACGAGACAAGCAACGAGTGCGGCCGTGAGTATGGAAGACCAAAACGGACAAAATCAAAAGTAAATCAAGAAATAAATGACTCTAAATAATTAATATGCCTTTGAGCGCACCAGAAATGAAATTAAAAAAAACATGTAAGTATTCGATAATTTGAAAAAGGGGCTGATATGTATTTTTGAGGTTTATTTTCTCTATTCTCGTACTTATATTCTAATGTTAAAATGTGATTTTTATTCATCTTCAAATTTCTGTTTGTCTTTACATTTTCCTCTTTATTTCGCCACACTTTCTTACTTCTGGATTTCTGTTTAAAACTCTTATGCAAATGAGGGGCTATCAATCAAAGTGGGTCATGGGGGGGTCACTAATCCCGTGACACACGCTGACGGACACCACACTCACTTGAACTGAAAAGCCACCCCCTCAACCCCCCAAAATGGAAAATATTCAAATATATGTCTACATATATAGTTATAAAAGAAAGAGTGGAAAAATAAGACTATAGGAAAAATACTAAAAAAAAAAAGTACATTTGTAAAAGAATATATTGGGTAAATAAGTAAAATAGAAAATCCAATAAAGTAAATCAATCAGGACATTGATACAAATGTAAGTAAAAGTGGAATAATAATTTAATTGTAAATTTAATGATAGATTTATGTTTTTCACGGAGCCATTTATTTATTTCTAGTTTGATCTTGTCATTTTTGGTCTGTCAGTCAGTGTGACAGGTGACACATGTGTCATCTGCTGCGGGTAAAACAGGGAAAAGGGGGATCTACGAGTGTATTGATATTGCGAAATGGCTTCGTTACATCGGGACAGCTCACCATCACGTCAGCATGGCGTCGGGAGTTAGCGATCATTAGTTAGCAGCATTAAGGTAAAAGACATGTGACATGTGGTCAAAGTGCAGGATTACACAACAGCGCTGACTGTCAGAGTATATAAATAAGACAAATCAATACATGTAAAGGCACTGGATTATAACCCCTGTCAGGATTAAACACAGGAATAGCTCCTTAGTGAAGAGGGGTAGCAAGTAGGGCTGCACAATATGTAGTCTCATAATGTTTTTCTGCTTGATAAAAAAAGGATAAGTTTCTCATTTCCCACAATTAATGTCATATCTTCTAATATCTAACAAACGGCAAATATCAGACATATTTATAAGACGCAATCAGGCCACAACCGTTTTCATTCCAAAATAAAACTCGAGTTTTGTGGGCCGCTGCCTTTTAACACATTTAAAAACCGGGAGAGATCATCGGAATTCTGAATGACTTCCCTTGACTTGTGATTACTTTAATCATCAATTAATCTGCCGCTAATTTTCACATTAATCATTCACTCTATAAACTGTCAAAAAAATTCTGAAACATGCGCATCACATTGTTTCAGATCCCAAAAGGACGTCTTCAAATTGCCTCTTACAGTTAAAAAGCCAAAGATTCTTCATTTACTGTCAGGAATGACAAAGAAGAGCAGCCGATCCTGACAATTAAGAAGTCGGAGCCAACAAATGCTTCAAACAAGGCTGAAATAATCATTCAGTTATCAAAATAACTGTCAATCATTTTCCTTACACTGGACTAATCTATGAATTGTTATATTGTATTGTTTTCCCAATATCGTGCAGCCCTAAATGGAGCAAACTTAACATGCATCTCACTCAGTTATTACCACTGATTATTTCAACCATGGTGTCAGTGTGAATTCTAGAAATATAAAGTAAGAAGAAACTACACATATTTCATTTGACATCAGGTAACATGAAAACTTTTAAAAGTAGCAGTGTGTGCGGAAATGGGATGTTCATAACGAGAAGAGTGAGGTTATGAGCGCCCCAGAATGTGTCATAATAAGAGGGATTTCTAATCAAAATGCTGTACGAAGTGAATTAAATATGTAGTTACCTGTTTCACTTTGACATCGCCAGCAGGTGTTGGACTCTGAAAGTTAAAATGAGACAGTGTTTGTACACAAAGCACAGCATTCCTGTGGTTTACATGTTTGTGTCAGACCAAACATGACATATGTAACTATGGAAGCACATTCACCTTTACAGCAAATTCGACAACTCATTTCGGCTCTGCATCTTCAGAAAGACCCATGCACATTAAATATCGTGATTTTATAATTGTGAAAGTGTTTTGATGAATTCGGCATGTTCAACACAATGTCAGCTGTTATTCCAAAGAAGGATGATCTCCTGTATGTGTGTGGAGAAAGAATCGAGTCCAATTGATGGCTGACAGAAGCCTTGAATGTCAAGGAAGCTCTAAATCAAACACACGATGAATTGCTGATTAAATCTATGCCGAATTGCTCACAATTGTGGTTTGTACAGTTTAAAATTGATTTGGTTGCGATTTGCACACGTGACAACAGTTTTAATTTATAATTGTCGATTTTTTTAAGGGAGTTTGGCGCAGCAAGTGAGAGCGGATCGTGGCAGGGATGCAAAATGTCCAAACGGTAACAAGGATGTTGTATGTATTTTGTGAGGTAGAAGAAAATAATTCGTTGCTTAACTGAATAACAAATAGTCGATATATGTGTTCCTCTTGGGAATCACTTCGGGAATCTTCGATAATTTTGCAGTCCTGGGAGTAGCCTCCCGCGGCTAGCCACTGCTAGCGTTAACCTTCACTGCAGCAGAGTGTGAGCTCCCCGGCTACAGGCGCACGCTCTCCCCGTGACCTCCACTTACCCTGCATACTGCTCACGGTGGTGATGTGCTGGGACTGGGGTTGCTGGTGGTGGTGGTTGGCCGCGGAACCGACGTTGTTGGTGCTGTTGTGACTGCTGGACGCTGCTGGGTTGTTAGGACTGGGAGTCGCCATTGTTGTGTGTTTGAATTCCATCAGCAGCGCCGGGCTGCAATGCAGATACGCGCAGAGCAACTTCGCCCTTCCCTCCCAGCCGCGCCTGCTGCCCCACTCACGGTAACTTCAAGCCGCCAAACGAGCGGCAGGCGACCGTTTAAAATGTGCTGAATTCTGAAGAGTTCTCAAGTGATGAGGGAGCTCCGTTAAAGGCTTCCTGTGCGGTAACGCCAACAAAAACAAACCTCCAGCTAGGCTAAGCTAACTAACCTGGCTAGCAGCACTAGCCATAAGCTTTACGAGCCGCAATCAGCTGACCAAGTGACACTGACATGTCAACACCCACAGCCCCGCCGCGGCGTCCCGACACGACGCGACGCTGCTGCAGATACCGGATATTACGTAACCCCTTTCAAAATAAAACCGGACGAGCACGTTGGAATCGTCACACCGAATGCTTTAATTTATGTGATACATTTTCTTAAATTTCTTAGTAGACTCGGAAATTAAAGTTTCAATTATGAGTTTATCTAATAGTTGTTTTTTTAACTTAATAAAATAGATAGTGCAAAGGAAAAATATGCTTAAATCAAATCAAATCAAATTTTATTTGTATAGCCCGAAATCACAATTTACACATTATCTCACTGGGCTTTGACAAACTGTACAGATGTGACGTCCTCTGCCCTTAGACCCTCGAACCGGGTGAGGAAAAACTTAAAAAACCCTAAACAGGGAAAATAAGAAACCTCAGGAAGAACCACAGAGGAGGATCCTTCTTCCTGGGACGGACAGACGTCCAATAAATGTCACTTGTACAGAACACAAAACATGATAACAACAGTTCATTTAGAATGCATAAAACATCCATGAGTCCCAGAGTCTGTGGATTCTATGAGTCCGGATGTATGGAAAGTCTAGTCATCCAGACGCAGGTGGACTCTGTTGGTCCAGGAGTCATTGTACTCCATGTAGGAAGATCTGGGTGTTGCTGAGTCCAAGAGTATGTAGAATCTGTAAATCCAGGGATATGTGAAGTGTAGTGGTCCAGAAGCAGGTGTAGTCTATTGATCCAGAAGCCATTGTAAATGGGAAACCTTAGAAACTTCTTTGTAAAAGGCCAACCTCCTCTAACACAAATTCTCCACAACATATCCCCACCAATACATACTTACCTTTTATGGTCATATTTTCAGGGAATATTTAACCTTTCCACCAGACGGTTGTGTTTGCTTTGAGCATTCCTATGTGTTTTTTAAGGTCAAGGTCATTTGGTGCGAAAAATATTGTTAGCGCCACCTGACAGTGGAACCACAGAGTCAACTGGCTCTGGTTGTATATCCAGAAAATGTGTTTGGCCTTTCAGTGACCTTGATTTCTGATCTAGGAAGCCTAAAAGTTAATCATCTGTAGGTAGTGCCAAATGACACCAATTGGACCTCTCTATGTCAATTCATGCAAGAGAAATGGCCAAAACCTGTTTGACCTGTCAGTGACCTTGACCTTTGACCTTATAAGTCCAGAAGTTGTTATTATTAGAATTTATCTGTATCCAATGCTGTCAGACCTCTACTTCAATTCTTTCTGGAGTTATGTACAAAAGACTTTTTGACTTTGAGTGATCTGGACCTTTGACCTCTGGCTACCAAAATCTGATCAGGCCACAAAATTCTGAGAAAAATTCAAGACTTTAGGGAGCAGTCAGCACCTCTAGCTAATGGATTCTCTTACACAGAAAGACACAAAGATGCATAGCAATTAAAGTAACAGCTATAGATATTTTACTGTCAGTAGTAGCTTTATTGACTTTAGTTTACACATGTTTCTTTGTTGAGAAATACTTCAATAATTAAAACAATGTGATGTAAATGTTGGTGAGGGTCAAGCTTATTTGTTATGTTAGTATGTTGAACCTCCAAACAAATCAAAATTCATCAACGAAACGTTTCTATAAAACCTCATATTGTTGATTCTACTTCTAATCCATTAAGCCCTCTGATCAGAACAAAGCCAGGCGTTTCCCAGCATGCCCTGGGTCTGATCTGAGCTGGCGAAAATAATGTTGTTGTAATACTTGACATCAGAGTAAGTTGGACACAAATGTACCCAGCATGTAGTGCACAGTGATCAGTGGTGATGAATTCTATGCAGCCTCAGTCTTGTTCTATATAGAGTCAATGATAACATCATGTCATCCAACTACCAGACTGAGTCAGCAAATGCTTCACCACCAGTGAAGAGACGACGGCTGTGGTGACACCAACTGCCATCTGCTTCAGCAGTGATGAGGAAGAGGACGGTCGGCCGCCTCTTCGTGTTCATGTGAAGGCTGACAGGAGCCTGAAGAACGAGAAACCACTAACACGCACCAGTTTAACCAGGTCAAATCAGCTTTATTGTCATTTACGGGACAAAATGGTGGAATCTGATGTGTGTGTGTTTCACACATTGGAAGCACTAAGTGAAGGTCACTGATGGACAGCGAACATAACATCCATGTTTTTGATGGTGGGAGGAAGAGGAGCAGCAGAAAGGCCCCGCCCTCGCTGGGCTGACAGTGCTGACCACTGACCACCACACTGAACACTGCTGAGGACCTGATTCACCCCACACGCACATTTACAAGATTAACCAGAGGAACTCAATGGATCAAATGATCATTTTTATCTTCTCTACCGTGAGTCCGTTTGTTGACGGAACCGAGGCTCAGAACGTCTCATCCACATGGTTCTTATGTCCCTGAACACTGACACTCTGCTCTGCTCACTTCTACACAGACGCAAACTGGAAATGTCCAGAACGCAGCCGAACGGAGAGAACGTTCCGACCTTTAAAGGAGCCATTCGTAAGACGCTGAGTCTTATTCCTGGGACGTCAATTAACGAGCGAGCCAAAGTGTCAGTTTGTGACGACCCAGGAAACCCAGAGTGTCGCTATTTGACGAGCTGAGAACGAGACTCAACAATCCACTGTTACATATTAGAGCTTCAATCATCGACCACACGAATGATAATAACTCATCACATTTACACAAACTGTACAATCATCGTATTTCCACAGAGAAACAGGGTGACAGCTCCACCCTGTGGCAGGGAGGGTGAGCGGCAATGAAAACGTCCCACTAATCCACACTGTGACTCAGAGTCAGAACAGCACGCAGAGCACAAGTTCTCCCTCGCCTGGATGGTTTCTGCTCACCGTGGCTGCTGTGAGCTCTCGTATCAGGTTTGTGTGACCTGCAGAAAGTGTGTGTGTGTGTTTCTCTCCACAGGAGACTCCTCCTACATCAACACAGAGACACTGAGGAACCAGGAGATGACCAGAAACCAAATCCAGGATAAAGAGGTTCAGTGAATGTGGTGTTGAAGGTGTGGATGTGGATCAGTTTGTCAGAGACTCTGTAGAAGGACAGAATGCCAGCAGGACAGTCCACATACACTGCTACTCTGTGAGAGACAGAGGAGGAGGAGGAGGAGGAGGAGGAGGAGGAGGAGGAGGAGGAGGAGGAGGAGGAGGAGGAGGAGGAGGAGGAGGAGGAGGAGGAGGAGGAGGAGGAGGAGGAGGAGGAGGAGGAGGAGGAGGAGGAGGAGG
>KV751364.1:12624-39327 GCA_001698575.1 Mola mola
ATCTCCTTTGGTGGTTTCTTTGATTTTATATTGAGACAAAAACTTGACTCAAGATTTTTCAAGGAAAGTAAGAAAAATCAGGAACAAACAAACGACCTATTTGTCATTTTCGCTTATAACTACTAAATGGATCATGATCATGAAATGTGGAAATAATACATAAAAAAAACCATCAAATGTAAATAAGTAAGAGCAAGCATCTTAAACTTATGTATAATGACAATTTCCTGCATTTAGTTACATCTCACACCTGGATAAGAGGGCCATAGAGTCAAAACAGTAAATATTTTAGGCACTTTGGCTTTGATTTGAGATTGAATCTGTAACAACACGCACTGTACCTTCTAAAGAAAACTATGGCTCTCCACAGGTCAATGTGTTGCAAGTAACAGCCGGCATCGGGCGTCTCTACATGAGCTGCACCATTACACTGCTACGTGTGAGCATCAAAACAACACAGAGCTGGTCTCACCCACAGGGCACAAGTCCACGACAAGCCTACAGGGCGGATGTTGGAGTAGATCCACTCGGGGGGGGAGTGACTGAAGGTCATCGGAGGAGGGTGTGTTTAGGTTGGAGTCCAACAGCTTTCAGCTCAATCGTTAATCACATATGGACTATTACCAGAGACTGAAATTCACCCCACTGGGCTTCTTCTCTCTCTCTCTCCTGTAATTACTGTTTGTTAATGACACAGATCCCAAAGTGCAATGATGACAAGGTGTGACACAGGCGAAAGAGGCGTGAACGTGACAATGTGTCCAAAGATCCATCATCTGTCCAAACAAAGAAGTATTTCACATTGACGGAGGACTTCTCTCTTGCAGAGGTGAGAAGCAACTCTGCACTTCTACTTCACTAATCATGCATTTTGTTTGACTTACCTACATTTATTAGACATCCACAATTACATAGCAGAATACAAATTGAAATGTAACATTTTATGACAAAAAAAATGCTATTTAATTGTTTATACTATCTATTATATTTTCGAATAGTGTTTTGTTGCCATTGCTACAAAAATAGTTGTTGAACAGAGTTGCAATAACTAATCGATTGGTTGATCAATAGGAAATTAATTGACAGCTGTTTTGATGATTGAATAACCAGCCTTGCTTTGGGAAAAAATGTGAATATTTGTTGGTTCCAGCTTGTTGGATGTCAGGATTTGCTGCTCTTCTTTGTCGTTACAGTAAATGAAGACTGTTTGGGTTTTTAAATGCTGTTTCATCAAAGAAGCCATCTGAGGACGTCACTTTGTGCTCTGAAGAAAACATGGTGACCACCTTTCACTATATTATGACAATTTATAGAATAAACGATGGATCAATCAATTGTGGGAAAATCTGCAGATTTATCAACGGTGAACATAACCGTCAGTTGCAGCTCTACAGTTTGTGTTGCCGTACAAAACTTCCATCAGCCAGCAAATGTCTGCTTCATACAGTTCTCCTTTGATCTAAATGCTTCAACAAGTGCAGAACAGCAGGAGGCTCAGGACCAGCTAACAGCAGAGTGGGCGGTGCTCTAATCTCAGAACAACAACCTTTTTCACAGCAAAAGAAATGATTCACCCACTGCCATTCACTGCTCACTTCACTCCACAAACCCTGCAACAGTGTGCTAAATTTGGACCCCTGCTCTTCACCACTGCAGTGTAGGGGGTCTGTAGGATTTGGAGAGAGCCGTGCTGGGAGCGATTCAGACTCATTTAGTGCTGACTGCAGCTCATCGCACTGGACTGATCGATACAAGGTCTCTTATCAAAGCCATCTAAAAGGCTGCTGCTCATCGATCAAGCATCCGTGTAGACAGTTGCTGAGCAATACATCATGTATGACGCTACTGTGAATGGCTGCTGCAGATTCATCAGCAGCAATCACTTCATCAAAGAGGCAAGAATTCAAATAGGCCATCTAATAGATTGAAGCAGAGCTGCATTGTTTACCTCGGCTGTACTGTACAATCTGCCAGTCTGATCAGTGCCCTTCTGAATAAAAAGAAGATGAGTCCCCTAAATGTCATCTTTGCTTACTCAAACGTTTCCCAGGATGCTTCTAAAAGCACAAAGATGTTATCTTAAAGTGCTTTTACAAAGTCGAACCCCAGAGGCCCAGCACACGAATGTGCAGATAAGAAGAGATCAGTTGCAGTCGAAGGTACAGGCCAGGACTGCCCTTCATCACTCCAGAAACTGTTCACTCCAACAGAGCAATTTTTGAAACAGCGAGGATCTGCAAATGAGGCTTATCACAGACAGGAGCCTGTGATTGGAGGATGGAGGGGTTGGTCAATCACTCAGAGCTGCAGCTGTTACCGCTCAATACGTGACTATCTTGGCCATCACTGTAACATCGCTCTGTGCTCTCAGTATGGGAGACTTTGAGTCGACTTTCCATGCGTTACGTAATTCCAGTAGGTTATTGTTTTTAAAAAAATCTCCCAATAGAAGGAGATGTTATTGGCTCTCAATACAAAACAACAACAAAAAGAAAAGGTGAAAGATATTGATATTTTTGTGCAGCTGCAAGATTTTGCTGTGAAATGGATGTTTTAGGTTTCAGAGAAAACGCGTTCACATTGACAGTGAATGAAGAGAGGGAGGGTCCTATACACAGATGGCATTTATGGTCATTCTACACTCTTTGTCACTCGGATGAAAGCCTGACCAGTGTGAGCATACATCAGAGCGGCAGCTAATCCCCTCATTCAAAGGAGGGATCAAGTCCTGAGGTACCAAACCTATGGCCTCCAGGTTAACTTGCTGCCATTAGGCTAAATCAAAAACATTGCATTGCTGCTCTCAGGGTAAAAGACTGTAAGTATGAACAAAAAAATGTCAGATTTTCAGGCTTTTTTCATGCAACATGCAGGACGTCATAAACCGAAGGTCCAGCAACTCACCAGAATGACTCACCATTTCAGCAACAATTGTTTTCTGATCTTTACACAAATGAACTTTAAGGATCTGTTTCATGCAAGGGCATGTATGAATGTGTGTTTATATTAAAAAGAATGTAAATAAATGATAGGAAAAGCAAGAATGCACAGAGCATCCTCTAATTCACCTCCCTAATCCTAATCAACAGGTTTGCATTTCACCACACAACTCGCAAAGAAAAATGTTGGACCATTTTTTTTTTCTTTCTGTCAGATACTCCAGAATCATCAGAAATACAGTTGTTGAAAAAGTCACGGCTAAGCGATGCCCAGGTCGTCTTCACCAGCACTTGTGTCGCCTCCCTCCACTCACCTGTGCTGGCCGCGGACTGCAGGCTGCCCCGCTTCCTAAAGGGGGACAGGGGCTTGCTCTTGGCCGCAGCTCCGGTCCCGGGGGGCAGGTTGGAGGACATGTTTCCAGGTTGTGCGCAGATAGGTAAAAGAAAAGCTGAGTGTTTGTCAGCGCTTCGGAGGACGGAACGTCGGGAGTTACATAGGAGGAGGAGGAGGAGGAGGAGGAGGAGAAGGTGATGTAGCAGAGATGCTGCGAGGCTGAGGAGAGGGATGGGGGCTTGGCTGCAGTCAGCGTTATGTGCGTGCGTGCTACGTGCCCGTGAGCAGGGCTTTCCAGACTGGTTTGTTCGGCGGGGGGCTGTGGAGCATCCCTCTGCAGCGAAACAGGCCCCGCCCCCTCCGAGCGACTCTCGTGCCAGGGCTGCAGACGGGTTCTGCTGTTGCCATGACAACCACAAACCTGGACGTGGGTAGGCCAATTTTTTTGGGGGGGTGCTTATAGTGGAATTTATAGTAAAAGCTCATTTGAAACTGCTACTGACACTCTGGCAGCATGACTGTAATGGATTGTAATGCGTTTTATGGATACACCATTATTACACCATTATCAGGTCAAAATGTGATTCGTATTTTACTTTACACTACAAAGATTCAACTAAGATGATGTCCATCCTGCTAACATCACTTTGTTAGAAGTGATGCTGAAGTGGAACACAGAGATAATCATACAACAATAATAATTGATTAAAAGTTGACAAAGTGCCTTGACCGACAACGCAAATAGACATGGTTGTCATTGAGATCACATTAAAATAGGTACATATGGTCATAACCGTCAAGCCAAACATATAAGGAGGCTGAGAATCGGGAAAACATAAAGTAAAATTGCACATAAGAAGACATACAAGTAAAAAGAATAAAACTGATTAAAGAATTGTATATGTATTAAATCAAAAATAACAGATCAACAGTATGAAACAGATGAAACCGCAGAATGTAATTAAGTCAGAACACAAAATATATGAAAAATAATTTGATACAATTAGAGATGGTAGCATGGCTATAGAAGATAATTTGTAGATAAAAGACTAATATTACGGACATATGGTGGTGAAAATGCACTCTTAAAAACTACATTAATTCATTAATTAATAAGCTAACTAAAATATTTAGCTATTAAGTGTATCATTGTCTGTTCACTATTAAAATGTGATAGTAACTATTTTGTTTATCACTTAGAATTTAGCTATAAAATGTATTAAATTGTGAAATTCACTTACTATTGACTGTATACAAATCCCATTTCTATCCAGTCATTGTATAATCTCCTCCAGAAACATGCAAGTTTCACCTCCTGGTAAAAAAAAAAAAATTAAAAAAAATCACATTCATTTCTTCACTCATAAAAATGTAAAAAGGGAAACTGTCTACAAAATGAGAAATTAAGAAACAAGTCTGGGGAACACAGCAGAGTGTGCACTTTGGCGCCCTCTTATGGTACTTAAGGGGATGAAGCGGATGTGGAGGCACTTTATTAATCAGCTTGTGGTAAACTGCACAGTGACGTCACGAATATGGTGGCATTGTGCCTTTTAAGCACGATCACCGACTGAGTGTATTTCATATATGTAATTTATGAAATCTCAATCCTTTTACCAGGGGACAAACAAATATCACCAAAACAAGCAAAAACCTCCATCCACGTAGTCGTCACCACCCATTTCAGTGCCCTCATTACTTCATGTAATCATTTGGGCCCATCATCCTTAAATCATTAGATAATTCACCCAGCGAAAAAGAACAATCCACGTACGTCCACCTCATGTCATGATTCTGCACTCTGACTTTTAACTTGTTGCCTCACAGGTTAATCTGTCTGTGCTTAATCCCTCCTCAGCTACAGGAAATATACACTGACCTTGGGCGCACAGCGTCTTCTTATGGCAAAAATGCATCAATACATTGATGATAAGATTAGGAAAGATTATATATGGGGGAATATTGGGGGTGATATCGCAGCATGCACTGTGCAGAGAAAGGGGACAGGAAAACACAATTGTGGCAGTCAGTCTAGTATACGCAACATGCAAACAAAAATCTGAATCCAGGAAGTTTTACAGTCCTGAGAGGAACCTGGAGGAGCAAAAGCTGATGAAAGCAGAGAGACAAGAGAGGAGAGATAGACACTGTGAACTGAGCAATGAGTCTGTTTTTTTCTTTGATAAATCGGGTTAAATCTGTGTTTTTGAACGGGGCAAGGGTAAAATAAACATTTGCAACTCGTTTCATCTCCATTCTTATTCTTGTCTTTTGAATCTTGACGAAATACTACTCAAAAATCCTGACACAATCCAACCTGCAAAAGTAAACAGCATTTGGAGGAGAAATTCATCTTTTGCATTTCTGCGTGTGAGGAAATAAAAAAATGTTTTGTCATTTTTGTTATTCAATTTAAATAGTCATATGAGCACTTTATATAGATGGATGATGGAGTTTCAGGATGCTTTGCATGTAAGGATTAATGGTGATGTGTCAGTGCGACAGTAAGGTGTCGCCAAAGTTCCCCCATGTGTCACCAGCGGGGGTACACTTCTTTTGCAGACTTGTAGAAAGGCCTCTAGATTAAACCACATGAGCTCATCAGTGGGTGAGGACTTGCTGTGGAGCCTGCAGAGGATTTGGAGGGTAACATCAACAGACGTCACACTAACAGAGGATTTATCTACACAAACTTTATGTTAGTTTGTTCCTGCATCAGGAGAATTTGTGGATGTCAGCATCATTTTAACAGAATATAATTGACCTAATGGATGAATGAAAATATCTATCTGCTTATTTATCTGCCTGCTTTAATTCTTCCTTGCGGGTTCTTGACGGTAATATGTTTGCAATTCATGAATGAGGAGCTGCTCCCTGTGATAAGTTGTTGAAGAGCCTCAAGCTGAACCTACTTGAGCAAATATAGGGAGAGAGATTAAAATCTGCATCCTCCATCATGCTCTTGGCTGCACGATGTACATTAGGCCCGTCATGCTCAGTTTCCTTGCTCTCCATTGCACCCACTGCCCAAAAAGACGGTGTGTTAAGCCCCTGCCTCAGGGGTTGATCTGGGGCTCTGTGGGTAATCTCCTCAACAGATCAGCGAGGCAGGGACTGAGCCCAAAGCAGGGCTACGCCATCTACCACCTAAAGGGATTGGCCGCCATCACTAGATGTGCTACCACGATTAGCCTGCTTGGAAGCATTCAGGGATTTAGGCCCTGCCCCGGGTAATCAGCGCTATATGTTTAGGCAGTGTGACGTGGATCTGGGGATAGAACTAGATTCAGTCTCAACTGTTGTGTTTAGTGATGTATCGATTGTGATGTAGTGTGGGGATTTGAGCCAAGATTTTGGTATGACTTGTGAAAATGAGAAATGATCCAGAATTACTGGGAGGATTTAATACTTATAAAGTCTCATTAATGTTTCTTCTTTCTTGAACTATCTCTTTTCTTCAGAGGTGTCGGGAGGATTTAATACTTATAAAGTCTCATTAATGTTTCTTCTCATTAAATCAGAATACAAGATAAGATAAGATTTTAAAAGGAGAAATTCATCTTTTGAAGCAATCACATTTTCTTGAACTATCTCTTTTCTTCAGAGGTGTTGGTCTGTCACTTCTTTAGCCTCCCGCTGAGCCTATTTCACCCTGACGTCACTAAACTGCAACTCGTTCTGGATGGCTGGCTGAAGGGCAGACGAAAATCCTGTCGAAAACCTGCCCCTCCTGCAACAAGTGACTGTGGGAATGGTGTGTGTGCAAAGTTTACAAAAGTCTTTTAAAAATCCAATTATTGCCACCTAGTTTGAGTTGCAGCCATCTTTTACTAGACTCCGATTGATGAAAAAGCTTTAATGTGGTGAGGTAGATGAGCATCTGTCAGCTGCTGCGCGTGGCTCCAACACTGAAGCCTGATCAGTCTGCACTCCATCTGGTGTATTTCACCTGGACACGTCACACTCAAAGACTGGGGTTGATAGCACATATTTCTGTCGCAACATGCTAAGTAGTGACAGAAAACGCACATGAGGCTTTGAGGCTTTGATGATGGAGTTTGTGCAGCAGATTAATGGAGAATATGGACACATTCATTCAGACAGTTTAAGGCGTTCTGACAGAATCCACAGAGGCCGATATTAATTTCAAAATTCATTACACTGGTTTTACAGCATCACCTCATTCCTTACAGTCATGCAGACATTTTCCCCTGAATTGTTTAAAAGACATAACCGGTATGGAAACTGCCAATTTTCAGTCAACAAACACGCCTCTACAATGGAGTGATGAGGGATTTTGCATTTAGCAGGAAGTAAAAGTCCTACCAGTCCTGTAATCTGACTGAATTAGCGGCTTCTGATACACTTTCCGAGAGTAAAGCTCCCAACATGCAGGGCGGGAACATAAGAGTCCTGAAGACAAGGTCCACTGACCTCCAGCCATCAACCCTGCAGAGCTGACCTGTTCAGACATCAGCTGCTCTGCTCTTGCAGCAAAAAAAACCTTCTGCACATACTGTCTCAAACTGTGGCCCCGGCATGAAGAAACCCTGGATGTTTATGGAAGTAGTTTGATTTGATCTGATGCAGATGATTTAACTTTTGTGTGTGAGTTGGTGTTTGTGTGGGGGCTGTGGGGGGGACATGTGGGTCATATTACTGCTCAGAACCCACTAAACAGCAAAGTGCAGTGACAGTTGCTTTATTTAGCCGACACCACACCACCAACGACTTAAAGGTCTTAACTGTAAGAAGTTTATGAGAGGTTAATGCCTCCCTCTCTGCTCTGTCCATGTGACTGCCACTGAAGTCAAGAGTCTAGGCAGGAGACGCAGTGTGGGCCAGTGTGGACATCACACCACAATCATATATATGTCATATGTATCGGTATCCCAACAGGCTGGTGACAGCATGCACTGTTTCCCTTATGTATACACCACAGGTGCACAAACAGAGTGACTCCGGGTACCCAACTCTCCTCTCCCCTCCGGGGTTAGGAGGGGGGTTCAATGTCTCCTCTGTGTGTTAATATACGTACACACACGTCACAGTTTGTGTTTGTACATTGGCAAAACACGTGTAACCCATGATATCATGATTCTCACTGAGCCGAGGTCCTGACTGTGTTTATTTTCTCCTTTTCTTTACATTACTCGCTATGGCCTTTATTAGACTAATTGGATTGGCTGGCCAATCAGGAAGCTCCACCTCCTAAGTCAGGGGTTTAAACAGAGGGAATTAACAAGTGGATCTCTGTTGGACAGAGCTGCTGAATTGATTTGATCCTTGAGAGGGTCCCATCTGAACATCTAATCGAAAGGGGCCAACCGAGCAAAGAAGGCTCAAGCACCTCCCTCCCAATCCCCTTCCGCCAGGAAATCACCTTTCAACACGATTAGTGTTGCACCCAGTTCTCTGTAGCTTCTCACAGAGAACCGTCAAAATTTCTATCCTTGAGGATCTTGAGTTTGCGGAGGCAGAAAGCATGGGTGCGGGAGCAAGCGCCGAGGACAAAAAGTCAAAGGAGCTGGAAAAACAACTCCAAGAGGATGCAGATAAGGACTCTAAAACCGTCAAGCTACTGCTGCTTGGTAAGTGGACTTGTGAATAGTCTTCCTGCAGGGGCTGCAAAAGTGACAGGTTTCAAAAGATTCACTACTGTACCTTTAACCTTCAACTTACCATGCTCAAAGGAAGAAAACAGGTCTCAGGAGAGTGCTTTAATCATCTTTCAGTGAACACTGAAAAGTCAATAACTGCCTCAGTTGTTACAAAACATTCATGACCCCAAACTCACAGGTGAATGATGCAGGTTTATGGACTCATTTGCTTCTGCGGTGTAGCAAAGGGTTCACTGCTTAGGGAAATATCCGGTAGAATGGGAGGATGCACTGGCTGTGCAGATGATGTGCTCCTGGATAAAATCCTGCATTAGCTTATTAGAAAAATGGAGGGACTCCCTAAGCTTGTGCAAAACTGAGGTGGTATTAGCGAGAAAAAAGCAAGCGAAGCAGAGGGAGATAAAAGTGATGAGTCTGCCAGGTGATAGTTGAAGCTGCAGTGCAAAGAAAGAAAGAAAAAAGAAGGATTTTCAATAAAGTAAGATAAGTAGCGTTATAGGAAATACTAATAATTTACCCATTTCAAAAAAGCAAAATATTAATAATGATCATGTTAACAACTTTTGCACAATATAAATACTGCACACACTTGAAGTTCTTTGTCTGTTTTAGGTGTTTTTAGTTAGTTTAAAAATGTGACTGTGGTGCACTGGAAACAAACTTTAAAAAATCTGACATCCAACCAGGAAACGTAGCAGCTAAATGCGCTTGTACCATACATTCTCTTGTTTGCATTTCACAATTGAGAATGTCTTTTCGGTTCCCATGGAAGGACATTGGCGCTTAAAATAATCATAGCCTTTGGTCTAAATGAATCTCAGATACGTCAATCCGATTAGCTAACTGGTTTAGCGCAGATCCACTTGGAGAAGTCTTGATCCCTCAACACACAAAAAAGTATGTACTAGTTATGAGTGAGTAGTAAAGTAACAGCAACAGTCACAGTATCAAAACATTTAGACGGAGATTAGGGAGATTTAGGGAGAACTTTGATTAATTGATTTCTTTTAAACATACAGAAAGCCAACGTGTTGCTAAACTAAAGTCCAGTGGTGCTGGTAGTGGATGATAAAAGTACAAAATAGTTGTACATAGTACAAATAGCACAAAATTTACACTGTTCAAAGACTTAAGATGCACTCATCTTGGCAGAGAATTCCCGTGAGCTCTCACAGGTCAGACAGCTGAATTGATACGGATGAGCACAGCGCCATCTTGTGGCCTATGATGGACACGACGTGACCTGCAGCTTTAGATTCACGGTCTTTCCAACTCTTACAGGGAACTTTCAATGTTGTTAAACTTAGTAGCTCTGATGAAAAAGACAACTGAAGACACTGATTATTCTAAGGCTTAATTTCTACAGCTTGCATATTGGGAATAAAAATTTTTCAGTCTTTTTTTTTTTTTTTTTCATCGTTTCAATTAGATGAAATCTGCATTTTTATATGTAGGCATTTCCCTCGGTCTTCATGTCTTTAAAAGTTCAAATTAGTTCCATAATCTTTTGTATAAAACCCACCATTGATATATAGAAGTTCCCCTGTAAAATGTATATATAAAGTCACTGCAAAGCCGAAAGGCCTGTTTGTTAGTGAGCTCGAGGTGAGAGGATGACTCACAAGGAGGACAAAAGGACTCTTCATTGAATAATCTCAGCTGATAAAATTATAAACAGTCTTGATAATCTCACAATGCCACCTCTGCTACTTCACAAATTAATAAACAAATTTATTGTAGACTAATCATTTCTGCCGACATAGGTGTGATGGCATTACGCGCTCAGCTGGAAGGCTGTGGATGGAACTTAATGGAATGTCGCTGGAGTGAGAGCAGGACCGCCAGCTTCGGCTGACCTGTGATGTGATAAAATCCTTCTGGTCAGAGTTGGTATTCAGTATACATTTTATTCAGAAAAGATATACCTGGATTGGGTCCTCTCACAGTATGGAGATGTGCACCTCTGCGGCCTTTGTTACAGCATGAGGTGTCAAAAATCTGCCCTTTTTCAGACGGAAGAATAAATCAGACAACTTTGTGGCTGAGCAAAATCAAATAAGAGATGAGGTCTTTCTTTAATCTGCTGCAAGGAGATTATGTTGTGCCCATTAACAGAGTTTCAGCCACTTAAACTCGTGCCACATGAAAGTAAGAGCCACAGCACTTACATTCATATATTTAAATTGCAGTAGAATTTCAGAAAGTAATACTTACACCTGCATTTTTCTTCATGTTGTCTGATAGATGCTTCTCATGTGTGCGGTATTTTGCCTCTGCCTGCTGCACTGTTCCTGCTGCAGGCATCTTCTCCCCCTAAATTTTCTTGTATGCTGTGATGTGTAAACGTCATTTTATTTGATGTTTTACACCCATTTACATCTGTTTTAAAGGCTAAAAGACTCAGGAACTTGGTGATTATCATGATTTTCTTGAGTAGCTTTGCCTTGGTGTTCATAAAGAAATGCTGATGTGTTGTTGACAGTCTAATGAATCATGACAGTGGAGGTCATCCTAAAACTACACAAATGGTCTACACAGATAGCCAAGGCTGTGGGTCAAAGCTCTTCTATGTTGGCCAGACTGTCCTATTAAAATGACAGCATTATTGCAGCATATTCTCTGGCTCTTCATGGACGCTATGCTGAAGAGAAACACAGCAGTTTCAGCATTGTTGTTAACTTTTTCATTCTTTTTCAGGTGCTGGTGAGTCAGGGAAGAGCACCATTGTAAAACAAATGAAGTGAGTATTAAAATAAGTGATAGCATTCATTTCTTTGTCATCCCCATCCTTTTTCTTTTTTTTTTAATCTCACCACTCGGGCACAGAGGCAGCAGGCCAAAGCCCATTTCTGTCTGGTGCAGTGAAACCTTTTTCAAAGGGGTCAACATGGCAAACATCTGCTTACTCTGATTTGTCAGCACTTGCTTTGTGGAGTTAGTTGGCAAGAGGAGCTGAGCAGGGTTAGAAACACACCACAAGGTGGCGCTTTGGTCCCTGGACATACAGTATATAAAGTAATATCGTTTCGTCTCGTTTTCTGCCGCTTATCCGGGTCCGGGTCGCGGGGGCAACAGCCTGAGCAGGGAGATCAAGACGCTCCTCTCCCAGGCCACTTCCACCAACTCCTCTGGGGGGACACCAAGACGTTCCCAAGCCAGAATCTCTCTCATAATCTCTCCAGCGTGTCCTTGGTCTGCCCCGGGGTCTCCTCCCGGATGGCCATGCCTGAAACACCTCCCCAGGGAAACATCCAGGAGGCATCCTGACCAGATGCCCGAACCACCTCAACAGGCTCCTCTCAATGCGGAGGAGCAGTGGTTCTACTCTGATCCTCTCCCGGATGTCCGAGCTCCTCACCCTATCTCTAAGGCTGAGCCCAGCCACCTTAAGAAGGAAACTCATTTCGGCCGCTTGTATTCGCGATCTCATTCTTTCGGCCACTACCCAGAGCTCATGACCATAGGTGAGAGTTGGGACCTGTAAATTGAAAGCTTTGCCTTCTGGCTCAGCTCTCTCTTCACCACAACAGATCGCTTCAGCGTCCGCATCACTGCCGATGCTGCCCCAATATGAATGTATTTAAACCACTACTATTGCTGTCAATAACATGTCTACTGTTCTTATTAATTAATATCTAAGTTAATTCATAATAAAAGAGTTTGGTCTAGACCTGCTCTACATGTTAAGTGCCATGAGATGACCTTTTATTGTGAATTGGCGCTATATTAATAAAATTGAGTTGACCTGATCAGCTCCAGTCGATGTCAGGCTGGTTCCTATGGTGCATGAACCCATGAACCCCTCTTACCATGTTTGGAAATCCAAACTGCTCATGTACATCCAAGATCAAGATCGAGATGTTCCCGTCTCAGTTCGATGGAAGTTGACTCATTTATTGAAACTGCTATTTAAAGATTATTTTTCTACTTACAGTATTGTTTGTCTAAACTACCCACTGGGATTAATCAAAAAATGTTTGATAAACTTTTCCCCTAAACAAACAACCTCTTTTTTTTGTCCTGTTATCCAGGATTCTGCATCAAGGTGGTTACACAAAAGAGGAACAAATGGAGTTTAGAGCGATCATCTTCGGCAACATCCTGCAGTCTGCTCTGGCCATCATCAGAGGCATGGAAATGCTCTCCATTGATTTCGGCACGCCCTCTGCACAGGTCTGACATGACACCTGACATGAATAGCTTGCAGTTCATTTTCTGTGACACAAAATCAAACTATGAACAGTTGTATGGAAAAAGCTGATGGGTCTTTGCTGTGTGCGTGTGAAACCACAGGAGGATGCACAGAAGCTGCAGAACCTGTCAGACTCCATCGAGGAGGGTACGATGCCTACCGAGCTGGCTGATGTCATCAAGAAGCTGTGGAAAGACTCTGGCGTACAGGCCGCCTTTGAGAGAGCTGCTGAGTACCAACTGAATGACTCTGCTGGCTAGTGAGTCCATGTCCATCAGTGGGATTCATAACTGTAGTGAGATTTATTGTGAAACCTAAGAAGCAGCTGTTTTAGGATTTTTAGAAAAAAATCGTGGCTGATTCATGTACCGTTCCTCTGCCACCCTCAGCTACCTCAATGAAATGGACAGAATCTGCAAACCAGATTACATGCCTACTGAGCAGGATGTGTTGCGATCTCGAGTCAAAACCACTGGTATCATTGAAGAACAGTTCTCCTGCAAAGAGTTGCACTTCAGGTAAGGTCACACAGAGCAAAATAGCTTAGCGAAACCCGGGTGTTGCTGACTGACTTGAGTTTAATTGTCTGTTTGGTGAACAGGATGTTTGATGTAGGAGGCCAGAGGTCAGAGAGAAAGAAGTGGATCCACTGTTTTGAGGGGGTTACCTGCATCATCTTCTGCGGAGCGCTCAGCGCGTACGACATGGTCTTGGTAGAGGACGACGAAGTGGTGAGTAGAGATTCTCCGCTACCAAGTCGCTAAATGTGAGCCAGACACTCGAGCTCCTTCAGTAACTCTCCCCGCCGCTCTCTGACCTTTTCAGAACCGCATGCATGAGTCCCTCCATCTATTCAACAGCATCTGCAACCACAGATTCTTTGCGCTGACCTCCATCGTGCTTTTCCTCAACAAGAAGGATCTCTTCGAAGAGAAGATCAAGAAAGTCCATCTGAGCATCTGCTTCCCAGACTATGACGGTAAGATCGCCTGTTGCTGCTTAAATGGTTCATGACAAGGCTTCACGGAGCAGTAGGAAAATTATACTCCATGCAGGGCTACCTGACTGGAAAGTGTTGAGACAGAATCTGTCAGGCAGTGAAAACAGATCGCAATCAGGTGCCAAATCGGGCTTTAGTTTGATTATGTGCGAAAGGCTTATCTGTAGCAGACAAACGCAACTGATTGACATTCACCTTTAAGCAAAACTGCAGCCGCTAAGCGATACGGCAAGAAGAAATTGGTCAACTGATGCGATGATGCAAGTGACTATACCAAACTTTGCAATTGATGTCAGGTAACTCAAGAAATTTCTATCTTGGCCTCTTTTAGGCCCCAACACATATGACGACGCCAGCGGCTACATCAAGACACAGTTCTTGGAGCTGAACATGAAGAAGGGTGTGAAGGAAATCTACTCCCACTTGACCTGTGCCACAGACACCAAGAACGTTGAGATCGTGTTCAACGCCGTGACGGACATCATCATCAAAGAAAACCTTAAAGACTGTGGTCTCTTCTAAGCAGCTCCAGACTGAAAAGAGGTGTGTGCCAACCAGATCACATCACTCCCCAGTACTTTGTTCGCAGAGTAATAGGGTCTAGATGAAACAGACCCCCTGACAATTAAATTAAACCCTTCCAGGGTGAATCATATCTGGCCATGCTGTGTTACCTAGCAACAATTTCTCAAAACATGAGCTCAGACAAACCACACACACAGCTTAGACTGCATGGGACTGCTGAGGACACCACCTCCAAGTTCACATCTTGTATTTAATTACATTTATTGACAGATTGATGAATATAGCAATGAGGCAGCAGCAAAAGATATACAATATATACGACTGTAAGATTTCAGTGTGATGTTTTCGTCTCTACTTTGCAGAACTTCCTTTCCAACTTTAACCCCTCACACATTGGCATTAACTGAGGAGCGTACTGATGGAGCTCAGAGGATCCTCAGTGTGTCATGCCATCGCTTCCATGCCAAGTCCCACTCCTTGACTGCTCCTTTCACCACCTCCAAACTGTACATCTCTGCAACACAGTGCACGTCCAAGCTGAACTGAAACAACATCAAGTCACCAAATTGTTAATGTGGACATACAAACTTTCCACAGGTTTCTTCCACTTTTTCTAAAGTTCGGCGTTAAGCCACTGGTCTGAAGGTATGAAGATGAAACTGTTGCTCGTTCGATTCCTTCCGTTCCTTTTGACTACTGTGTTGTGAGTTGTATCTATTATTAAAACCAAAATCTGGAAAATGAATAAAACGACTAAAACTTGGGGAAAATATTAATACTTTGGATTAATAGCAACATTGCAACCTTATTTTTGTTTTTGAGTGCAGTAGTCTCTGTGGTCTTGATATTTAAACTGTAAAAAGTTGCTGAACAAACTGTTTCCCAGTCCTTACAGTATATCCAGATTACAAAACAAATTGTACATGTATCTAATCTTAATAGTGTTAATGTATTCAACTCACTTAACATTTTAACGTGATGAATAAAATTCAGAATGTCAAACATGTTAGAGGAACTTTGTACATAAGAGTAGCTAATTCAAAATATTTTGAAAGATAAATCTATATGAAAATATACAAGAGAGGGAATCATTAGAGGGATGATGCTTTATTATGAAAAGGGAATCAAAATCAATCCTTTCTTATGAAATGTAGAGGCATGAAATAAAGATGCATTAACTTCACTTGACTCCTGCTTCTTTCTCTGCTGCAGAATCACAGTTTGTTAAATGATCACAACTCCAGAGCAAAGTGTCACTCTACCAGTGTAGTTCATTAATGTTATTAATAGTATTATTGGTAATAGAGAATTATTACATCCCCATTAGCTAGAAATGCTAAGTGAAAATAACTATTGTCACAAATGGACAATTATGAAGGTTAGATTTCATTTCTCCTAGTAAATCCCCCTCTAAACACAGATATCACGGATATCTTTATTTTGTAATGTCTTTATTTTGTAATGTCAGAAAAACCCAATAAATAAACATTTCTCTTATTCATAAGAGCTCTGTTGCCAGGAAGCAATGGACTAAATGTTCTCATGTTAGTAAAGACCAGAAAGCTCTGCTTCAGTTGTTTCTCAATTGTAATTTGTGTGATTGAGCTTAAAGTTGATACCCTTAATAATAGATCGAAGTCCCTCCTCTTATATATTTTTTAAAAATTTAATACAGTAACGTTTAGTACAAAACAATTTAATCAACTATTCCTGCGTTAAGCATATTTTTAATCAAGTACCTGAGTATGACATTCTATAAATCTCTACAGCACTTTCCACTGGTGATTGGCATGTTTCTTGATCAAGAGAACCTTGCATATTTAAATTCAACATACAATTCAAATATAAATATAAACCAATGGCACACTAAACACTATCACTCTGCAGCTGGGGACACAAATTTAGTTTTTGGTTCTTTAAAATAAAGAAAGAGGACACAAGTTTGTGCCATCATTTAATGATGTTGAAATGAACCAGTACAACGGCAGAAATATAAAGAGAGACATGAAAATCGTTAATGTAAAACACAAAATGACTCACCTAATCCAAGTTATGTGCTCCAATATAGAATATAACAGCAAAAGATTTACTCAGTATTACGTAATGGCCACAGCCACAAAATACAAATACAGCCTCCGGCTATATCAAACTCTCTCGGCCTTTATGTTTAATATTTTTTTTTAATATATTTTCACTGATATCCATAGGATTAAAAAAATGACCTTGAAAAAAAGGATATTCTATATCGACCTCCACTGAATGAATAATATTAGTCATATTCAAACTCCTAAGAAAAAAAAACAAACACATGGAAATCAAGATCTGTCTCCACACATTGATTTGCAGTGACGTGTACAAAAATATTGTTCCATATAATTATAACAATTGCAATAATTCAATAAACTCATTGTGATTAAATTTAAGATAGAGGAAGATTCGACACAAAAAAGTGATCATAATTTACATGTCAGCCGTGAAACCGAGAAATGCAGTAATGGGTTTGATAACAGCCAGTATGATTTGGTCTTTGCACATGAGAGACACGCTGTGAAATACATCAGAGGCGTCAGAGTGGCTTTTTACGAGTGAAGTGAAGTTCTTAAATATGACAAGACTGCACAAAGCTCACAGTAATCATTTTATAAGACAGTAAGTCTATCAATTCCTCCCCGTGTGCTCTAAACGCGATCATAGTATCAAGTCCCCAACGTGTGGAATTTTAGGCCACCGATTCAGTCCTTGACATCCACGTTCTAGAGTCCCTCTCTGCAGAGAAGACATAGCAGACCAGAAGTCCTGATTCTCCTGCGGACAACTGCAAGGAGATAATAATTATCATACCTATCATTATAATGTTTTACCTGTGGATACAGATCAATTCCTAATGGTAATGTAACACTAGAAAACCCCCAAATATGTTCATCAGTAAGTAGCTTATCAATCATAAAATACATGAAGCCATACATTTTTGTTCTGTACATGCCATAATTGTGCTTTTTGCATGTTTTTCAAGTAAATAAAACCTAATTTGTAATCATTTCAAAGCACTTACATGATCAGTACATCACACTGTAAGAATGTGAGTGAACACATGTAATAGGACCGATACTTACAATAAGAAGCTTACCCAAAATTCGATTATATGTCATGTTTTTTGATTAAGTTATTCAGCTCTCTGGAACACACAGAGAAACTGTCATCACGTAAGGGAAGTCACAGGACAGTCGTGACTGTCGTTTCTAACGGGGCGCGATAATCACTCCCCATTTTGCCACATCTCTTGAGCGCGTGAACCGCAGCGTGCTGACCTGCAGGGCCTGAAGCTTCAGTAGAGCCCGATCTCGCTCAGGTTGATCTTGATGATGATGTCAGTGACAGCGTCGAACACAAACTGCACATTCTTGGTGTCTGTGGCACAGGTGAAGTGGGTGTAGATCTCCTTGGTGTCCTTTCGCTTGTTCAAGTCTTCGAACTGGCACTGGATGTAAGCTGCAGCCTCCTCGTATGATTGGCCACCTACAGCAAGTCAGGCCAATTATTACATGGAAATATCCGGAATGGTCTGTGGAAAACAGCTCAACTCATTATTAGCTTATTTTTTTTTAACAATGTCGTACTAAAGTACCATTAATCTTTTATCAGCCACTAATCGCCTGCTGAATTAATTGACAGCAGGGGCCTCATTTATAAAACACTAATTGAACTGATTTTCTTGTATTGCAGGTTGGGATGCGTATAATAAGTATATGGATGAAGTATGGTGAAGTTTCTATGGAACAATGTGATAGAACTTACCAATTAAACAACAGGAAGATATTAACTACCATTCTCTTTATTTTAAATATCAGCAACAGTTGTGTCTTTTACTAAACCTGCAGCAGGGACACACGTCCAGGTTGTGTTCGTCAACCCAAGTCTGCCCACAAACAGCCATAATTTCCCTGATCTTGATTTTAGGAGCTCTTGAGCTCTTTTGGTCGATGGCTAATACAGTCTAAACTCTGTTTTTTGTCTTGCACCTTTTGTGCCAAAGATTTAACTTGATTTAACATTTAAAGATCCCAGATGTGCCTATTAATATCATTCCCGTCATCAATGACATGAATGATATTAACACGAAACACAATTTTATGGATGAGACATTTGTTTTAAAGGCTTTTGTTCATTCCACTCTGGAATAGAGGATGCTTTGAGATTACCGATTCAAAAGTGAAAAGAAAAATGCGTAGTTAAATATTTTGAATGTCAATGTAGGTGCTCCTACGAATTCTGCTAAGATGTAACAGTTAAATTTTAAAGGCCAATTTCATAAAACTGACAAAAAATTGGCAGCGGGCTGAGATAAGCAGCTCAGCATTAGTAAAAATGTCACTAGCTGAATCTCATAATAAAAGATAATTTATAGTGAATCCACCATAACCATAAAACATTACCAGCAGGAACTTTTACGGTAGGGTTTTAGGAAGAATACATTCAGATGAGGCGATTCTATGATTCCCAGGAAGTCACAACTCAAGAGACAGTCCACGGAAAAATAAATATTTCCTCTGAAGATAACATTGTCTGAGTTTCACATTAAATGGGGTAGTCTCACCGTTGTACTCGGGGTAGCAGATAGCAAGCGGACTCCTGCTGATCTTCTCTTCGAACAGGTCCTTCTTGTTGAGAAAGAGGATGATGGAGGTGAGCGTGAACCACTTGTTGTTGCAAATGGAGTCGAAAAGCTTCATGCTCTCATGCATCCGGTTCTGAGGAGTGGAGCAGATGTGATCTTAACATAAAACACTTTAACACACCTTGACAGGGGAGAAATAAACATAAAAGTAATGACTGAATTTCATTTTGCTGCTTTGGTTTCATGATCTCGTTGTGCCAGTCGGTTGCGGTGTCCAGCCCAATTTGAGTAAGAGGAACAAAGTGGCAAATATGTGGAGCTGAGCAGCCAATGTGATATACAAATACAGCCTGGTAAACGATGGTGATGACACACTAATAAAAACGTTATTTTACACCACTTGCAGGAGCTCGATCCAAATGTACAAGGTGCTGTTGTGACTTTGGAAGCTGTAAAAGCTGGTTCTGCACGTAATTATTATAAGTAGAATTAACTTTAGTTACATTTGTGCATTTCCTAATATGATGAGTAGGGCCGAGAATCAGTACAAAAAAATAACCTAGTAACAAGCAGTATCAAAACTTCTTCAAACCATTTGATTCATTTTTTGCACCCAACTATAGAAAACATAACTATTTTTAGGGATTTTACTTGCAGCCAATCACTGTTTTTTGGAGACATTGGTTTATTGCAGAAGGAAAAATCCTCATTCATGACAATGATCACTTCTTTCGTTCATGATGTGTATCACAGCAAATCCAAAAACACCATATAGACATATTCAGAAGTCTTTTTGAGAGTGCTGGTTCTGGGAACACTACCGTCATTTTTTTTTTTTTTTTACAGATGTACGGCCCCCTCTGTCTAAACTGTGAATTTAAACCACTGTGCATCCATCAGTTACCATCTCTTCATCCTCGGCCAGGACCAGGTCGTAGTCACTGAGCGCCACGCAGAAAATGATGCTTGTGACGCCCTCAAAACAATGGATCCACTTCTTCCTCTCTGAGCGCTGACCCCCAACGTCAAACATCCTGCAAACACACACACAGGAGGGGAAAGTTGCTCATTTACTTCTCATGAAATTTGAATTTTATTGTTCTCATAAAACCAGGGCAAGCAGACGAACACACACCTTTGCTACTGTTGTGTCCTTTGGTGACACAGAAATGACAACTCTGCCTGCTGCAACAGCAGCAGCAGCAGCAATTCAGCGATTGCACATTTCCTGAATGTGTGAGTTTTTTTTTTTTTTATGGTTAACCAAAAGCAGGGCATGGAGGCCATTACACTTATTGTTGCAACCAATATTTATAAGTACAAGAGCTTCACAAAATAACATAAAAACGCGGAAGCCATGCAATTACATTTACTGCTACAAAGCTGGGTCATGTTAGGCTGAATGCCAGTCAGCAGGATTTGTGGGTTATAAAACAGGTTGGAAATGAATTGAAGTGAAGTGCCTACAAAAACACTAAATACAGAATTATTCAACATGAAATAAGGGAGCCATATGACAACATTAAATAAACCCAGGCAAAAATAAATAGTACACACAGTAAACAGTATGAAGAAAACAAGTTTTGTATACATCTTTGCTTCATTTTTCCTTTTACACAAGGCAGGCTAGTGTTAAAGTACTTGAAAATGATACTGAATAAAAGAAAAGATATCTCACCAGAAAGTGACTGAGGTAAAAGTTAAAGTCACCTTTCAGAAAATTACTGAAGCCAAAGTCATAAAATAGCTCACATAAATGTACTTCAGTATCAACAGTATCTGATGTTGGAATGTACCTACATATTTTAATGAAAAGTAAAAGTAAAAAAGACTGACTTTTGATTTGGCAACTTTATTACCAAATAAACAGATTAAGTGGTCACAGTTCGCTCCTTGTACCAAACAATAACAACAAAAAGTGTATATTCACCTTTACAGTGTACAGTAAGTAGCCTAATCTGGTCGGAAACATGACAATCATCACAATTTAAGAAGTTAAATCTGTTTTACCATGCTGTATTTCCAGTGTACAGATGGAAAGATTGTATTCCTGTTAACCAAATATTGTTGATTAAAGACTGACAGCTACATATATATATAATGCGATTTCATATAAAGTAACTACATGTGTGATACTAAGGCAGTCGAGTAAACGTTAACACGTGTTAAAGGAAAAAGTGGAAAAGTAAAAGTAACAAGAGAAAAAAAAAAAATCAAGTAGGTCAATCACTAGGTATTATACTACTATATATATATATTCTAAAAACGTACTGCAACAGCTTATCGTTTAACACCGCTGGCTGTGAGGAAAACATTCTCAAAATTCAGAGGATGCTTAAAATTTGAACACTTTTAAGCCACAATTTAAATATCAGGGGGTAAAACTAACTAATACTTAACAAGAAGTCTAGCAGAATTTTGGCATTGTTTACGACTGCAGAAAACTCGCACTTGTGTGCTCCATTTTGGAAAACATCAAAATGCTTATCAGCACAGTAAACCAGCTCAGGCGGAAACACAAACAGCCAACCAGAGCCGTACTCACTTAAAGTTGAGGTCCTTGAAGGTGAAGTGGGTTTCCACGATGCCAGTGGTCTTCACACGTGTACGCAGCACATCCTGCTGCGTCGGGACGTAGTTGGGCTGACAGATCCTCTCCAGGTCATTCAGGTAACTGAGAGAAACCAAACATAAAGTGACCTGGGAATTGATGCACTCGTGCCGTGTGCTTCATGAAACCAGCTTGTTGTTGTGTTTTAACACCACTCTGGGATTAGCTTCAGCTTTCCAGGCTAAAGGTTAATTCAACCAATGACAACATAATGCAAAGCCACATGTTACGTGTCAGATGAAGAGGTGGGCTTCCTCTGTACGCTGAGGATGATACTAAATATGGGCTCATATTTTGGTGTGTGATAAACATTGGCTCCTTGTGGATTGAGTAAAAACAGACTAACTCCACTGGTTCCTCTCGTCCTGTCGTGTGGATAAAGTGCACCGACAGCCGTGACAGCTTGTCTGTTTTCAAAACAACGAATGTGTCCTTCACACTGAGCTTCTCTCCGTAGGGCGAGTGAGGTATAAATGCTACAGCACCGCAGAGCCTTGAGCTTCTTTTTCATTATGATTATTTGATATGTAATACAAAACCCGCCTACATTTAACTCATACTGCCTTGTTTGCATTCTTCACTCAATCTCAGTGGTTAGCTATCACAATAACTGAACTGCTCTGACAAAAGAAAGTGATGTTTTTTTTTTAAAAAAAGGCTGAAAGTTGGTAAAAACAATTTCCAGTTGCCAGTTTCCCCTTCATGTTGCTCATTTTTTCCACAATGCAGTTGACTGTAAGACAAGCTGACACAAGAGTAGGAAGAACAAGATGCATCTTGCCCCCTTCCTTGGCTTCGTAGGAAATATTACAGACACAAAGGTGAAAACTGCTCTTGCAATGAGGAAAACAGAATGTCTTAAACGGATGTTGCAAATTCAAACTTCACTACAAATCGTCAAAGCAGTTTCACTTCCTATGGGAATTTTCACAGACTTTTATTTAGAAAATGGCCCTTCATTTTATTTGGAATCAGGTCCGACTGCAAATAAGTATTTCTCTCATTATGTATGTGTTACTTTCTCAGTGAATCAGCAAGTAGTTCCACTGGTCTAATGAGGTAACAATAATCCACAGAGGCCAAATATTGTGTCTTTAAATGCCATGTCTTGTCTGTCCAGCAGTCAAAAATCTAAAAAAGGCCATCTATTGATGATTTTCACCATAATTACAATAAAATAATTTTAAACTAGTCAATTAATTGAGGAGGTCTGATTGCGTTTACATTTTACACTGCTGTTGTTTAAGTAAATGAAGGCTGAATGGACTCATTTCAAGGCAGCAATGCTGGTGTAAAAATCGCAGGTAAACAGGTGTCATTTAATTAAAAATAATAAGCTTTGATTTTGTTTTGGCGACCAACAAGCACAAGAGCAGCACATTGACTCTATTTGACCTGAGTGGAACTGAACTTACTTAAAATCATTACCAACAGCCATGTTTACCTGACTACTTCTTGTCAAACGGGCTGCTGTGAAGAAGGTCTACTCAAGGAGAAATTAAGTTAAAATACATATTTCTGCTTATTTTTTTTCCTTACTTTTATCATATGACATTCTTTTAATTGTTGCCTTTAATATTTTAGGTCATAGTTATTATTTATCATATTCATTTTAAAGATTTATTTTATCTTGCGGCTGTACTTGAGTCCAGTATTTGGACCCATTGTCATACATCTTATTTTTGGATTTTATTTCTGCCTTAAAATGTATAATAATGGCCTATTTTACTGTGTAATTTTTGTTGTTGTAAAGAACTTTGTAACCTTTGTTTTTGAAAAGTGGTATAAAAATAAACTATCGTTATTCATTATAATCACTCTGACTCAGTAACTAAGCTTGCAGTTGGGGTCTGGAATGCAGAGATGGATACTCACTATGCAGCCGAGTCGTTGAGCTGATACTCCCGCGATCGATCGAAGCACGTTTGAACTCCACTGTCGCCCCACAGCCTCTGAATCACAGTAGTCAGCTCTGATGACATCACCCCTTCCTCTGCTGAGCTTGCCAGGGCGAACAGCTGGCGGGCATCATCCTAGGCAATAACCACAATATTTATTGACACAGTAAACTCAATCTTGTGGAAATGTATAAGAAGCATGAGGATGTGGCTCTGTTAAGGTTAATGTAGTTCGCTCACCGACCGTGCTGCATCCGCAAAATCTATATTTAACCGGGCCATTGCCCTGATGATGGCCATGATGGACTGGATGGTGTTGCTGTATACCACCACTTTGTACTGCTTGCACTCCTCTTCTGAGTATCCATCTTCGTGAATGATTCTGAACCGTAAAAAAAGTGTTTTAGAGTCCATATAAATGTTTGACAGCACAAACACTTCTTCCTCCTTCGGCTTTACCTAGGTTTTCTAGGAGTCGCCACAGCGATCATCCTCCTCCATCTTTCCCTGTCCTCTGTATCTTATTCTCTCTCACCAGATATCTGCATATCCTCCCTCATGACTTTCATTCCTCTTCTGTCCAGCGCAAACCTCCACCTCTCCAGGTTTTATTCCACCTGCTCCCTGCTCTCACTACAGATCACAATGTCATCTGCAAACATCATCGTCCACGGAGATTCCTGCCTGACCTCATCTTTCAGTCTGTCCATCACCATAGCAAACAAGAAGGGGCTCAGGGCCGATCCTTGATGCAGTCCCACCTCCACCTTGAAGCCATCTGTCACTCCTACAGCACCACACCTCAACACTGTCATGGCATACTGCTCTTTTACATATCCTGCACCAGTCTAACATACCTCTCTGCCACTCCAGACTCCTGCATACAGAGGCACCCTGCAATAAGCTTTCTCTAGATCCACAAAAGCACAATGCAACTCTTTCTGACCTTCTCTATACTTCTCCATCAGCATTCTCAAAGCAAACATGGCCTCTGTAGCAATCTTTCTTGGCATGACATCATACTGGTGCGCACAAATCATCACTTCTTTTTCTTAACCTCGCTTCCGCTACTCTTTGCCAAATCGTCACAGTGTGGCGCATCAGCTTTATCCCTCTGTAGTATATACAACTCTGCACATCACCTTTGTTCTTAAAGAACGACACCAGTACACTTTTCCTTCATTCCTCAGCCATATTCTCACTGTCAAAGATCATGTTGAACAGTTTTGTCAAAAACTCAGCTGCCCTCTCTCCTAGACACTTCCATACCTCTACAGGCACATCATCAGGACCAATTGCCTTCAAAGCTTTTCTCACTTCATCTTTACTAATCTTTCTTACTTCCTGTTTCACAGTTTCCACTTCCTGTAACCTTCTTTCCCTCTCATTTTCATCATTAATCAGCTTCTTAAAGTACTCCTTCCATCTTCAGCACAAACAACAACTTCACTGACTTCAGTAAATGTGGAGAAAGTTAGAAATCTGAAAAAATTCATGCAACACACTCATTAGTGCTGGAATTTGAGCTTCAATGAGCATGCAGTATGCCTAATGTGGGAACTGGGGGAGTCTATTCAGGCTCTGCCAGGCTACGACTGGCCCCTGACGCCATTGTTCAACACATTATGCAAAAGGGTCCTTCTTCCTCTGCCCGAGTGGAGTGAAACTGTTTTGTTTTTTCATAAAGATGAACCCTGTTTGTAATCACAGCTCTCTCTCGCACTGTTAACCTCCGATAACAAGTGTGAGCGAGGGGACGGGGCTGTCTTTCATCAACAGAACACAAAAATAGCGTCAGTGTGTACAAATGGGTTGTAGGAGTTTAATATGGCATGTGCGTCAGTCGAAGCAGTAACTTACTTCATCTGTTTTACTATTGTGCTTTTTCCAGATTCCCCAGCACCTGAAAAAGAGGAACAGTGTTTAAAAAAGCACCCACAAAAAACACCTCCACATAACATCTCACAGTTACAGAGCACCTTTTATACCAGCAACCTGTTCTGTTTTAATAAAACATCACACAATGTGATTTATACATATAGTATATATACAGTATATGTTTCAAAACACCCCTATGACTTACTTATGCTGGACATGAGGCAGCCATACCGTCATGAAATACCTGGGTGTGCAACAATTCTGCCATGAAAACTTATGGTAATGGCCACAGAAAAGAGTACAGGATCTGTTTGCCTTAAAATATTGAGGGGTCATTGCAACAGGGAAATTCTGGGGTGCAGAAGCACAGAGTGGATCATGAGAGACAGCGCTGTGACGAGCCAGGGCGCCTCTCTATAATGTGACACATTATGAACAGAGGACGGACACAGAATCAAAGCCTCCCCCTGCCTCCGTTACAACACTGGCCACTGTAATAATGTTGAGTAGGAGAAGGATTTCACAGGGGGAACCTTTACAGTATTTCTACACCCATGGGCCAAACAGGAAACAGCTGTCATGCTTCTGGCTGAGTCACTGTTTTTCCACTGCAGAGACAGTCCCAGATATCATGCTGCTGTGGGCGTCCGAGGGGAGAGGTGCCATAAAAAGACCACATTTGATTTAAAGAGTCTGTTTAAAATATGGAGTTACAAAAAAAAAATTCCATCCTGTTCTCTGGCTCTAACTTAAAGTGTGCAGGAGTCTGCTCCTTTTCTAATTTTAAGAAACCCTGACCGACAAACTCCAGAATGTCTCTTCCTCTCTTCCTCTATTTGCCCTTTAATAGACTCAAACGGAACAGAACTTCTTTAACGATAGTGAACCTGATCAATTTACAATTTTTCATCATCATATTGTTTTTTTTCCTGTTTTTGCCAGTCAGAAATGAGTGTCGCAAGGAGGTTTTCACATGATCCCCTGCTTTCCAAAGAATTATGCTATGTATATATGTATTCATTAGCAATTAATCTATGGATTATTTTCTTAATATAGGCCTAACCAAGAAATCATACAAGCCAAATATTTA
>KV751364.1:39357-57144 GCA_001698575.1 Mola mola
CTGTTTTCAACTCATAGTTTCAGGTCTAGGTGGATATGTATTTTTCTTTCCAAATTACTGGGCAGGTTCTTTGAATAAAGGAATTAGGGCTGGATCGCTTCTGTCCTGATTTGATTGTAACATGATACTTTAAAGATGGTTTAATGAGAATGATGAATATAATTCTGATAGTTTTAAACTAGTCAATTAGTTGAGGAGGCCTGACTGCTTTAATATTTTATACTACTATGAAGGCTGAATGGTAAGTTTCAAGGCAGCCATGTTGACATGAAATTGCAGGAAAACACAAGTGTAATTTTAACAAATGAATACACTTCTGATCCATTTAGTAGCTATTTTCAATAATATTTGGATTAAAAAAAAAAAAAAAAAAGAAAATACCACAATACATTGGTCCTGATTCTACAAGTATCGTGATTCAACAGTATTGATTATTGCAATTTTCTTTTCATTCAAGTAAATGATGAGACATATTTCCAAAAACATAAAAGGTTAGTCAATCGCTCTCTGATATTTCAGGTGTTTATAAAAGTGGCACATAACACGTGCAAAAGAAAGCTTTGTTTTTTTTTTAGTAAAATGCTCCATTTAGCTGCTCCCCCTCATTAAACTTGTACTTTAAGAAAAAAGAAGATAAACGAAAAGAAAATAAGCGTGACTGTTTCAGCTCTACTTTGCTTTTCTTTGACTTCTGACGTCACCTCCTTATAGACTGGTGGAATGGCTGTTTCTGAGAAAAATTCCGTGACAATACTGCAGCTCCAAATTATAAACCGTGTGATGTAGAAATTGACATTGCGTTGTCACCATCTGAACAACCATTCAATATATAGAGAAGTATTAAGAGTCTTGGGAGAAAATCCATTTTTAAAAGCATCCCGTAAAAAAATTATTTCCTTTTTAAGACAGGATTTCAAATGAAATCAATACAGCTGTTCTAATTGAATATGGATCCAGACACCTATTATCTTAGCTTTACTTGAAGACTGAAAATAGGGGTCAACAGTAAGCGTATAAGTCTAGTGGAAGGTAACAAAATCTTGTGTAATTAACATGTTATCTTTTTTCTTTAATCCAAACAGACAAAATGCAAATATCAAGTGGAGACAAGGAGCTAGTTCCAGTTCCATATTTACTGTAAATACAACCTCATCACTCTTCTCTAAGGCTCTGCGAGAAAGCACACGGGTGGATTTGTCGATGTTTTAAACTAGCAATACTAAAATAGTGGTTTTACAAATATTTAATTTTTGTTTGAGGTGTCGAGTTTCACGGGCTAAAACGACAGCAGTACCACAGCCAGCCTCCAGGTCAAACTGGCCACAGAACTGATTCACTGTGCCATACCTAGTCCTCCTAACAGAGTGATGCACAACCAATCCAGGCATGCTTCAGAGGTGGGGAGACAGTCCTTTGGCCCTCTGCCACCCATTGAATCACTCCGGAGTCAGCAATTTTTTTCAAGTTAAGGAGGTATAAAAACATGTGTGCACATGCAAGATTAGAAGTCAAAGTCATCCAGCCAGTGAAAAAATGTTTACATAAACATCCGGGATGAGTTTGTACTGGCTATAGGGCTTCTCTCTGCTTGCAATGGTTAACGGCAACCGCAGAATAAACTTAAAATAGCTACATCAGAATGTGAATAACAACGTCTTTAACAAAGTAGCCAGGATCAGGTTTTGCTGTAAGACTCCTTAAATAAGTATCTATGATGTCTTATTATTGTTTCCCCCTTACACTGTGGCATGACACACTGACAGTTAGGAATTCCTAGCGGATTAAGTTTTTTTTGCTACGTTCAGATGGGCAGCCAACAAGAAATTAATCCATGAATTCTTTGCTTTAGCTGTCATAGACAACAGAGGTTTACTCCCACTCGCAGAGACAGACACAGCAAACAGATAGATAGATTGCATTGATTCCTTTTATAAGCACCATTTCTCTAATTCTTTGCATTTTTGGCTGATAGTCAAGAGTGGCTTCCTGCTTAGTTCACAAACACACTTTAAAAGGGGATTCACAGAGTTGTCAAAATTCAGGCAGGAGCCACAATCCAACTGAGCCTCATTTAACAATAATCTAAAATGCAGATTTTTTCACCAATCTTTCCTCGTGGTCAAACAGGAGAATATTTTCATAAGAAGGGTGTATGGACTCTCCAGCTTTGCGGTTTTGTAAAAACGACTCCTCTTTGTTTTCCCTTTATAATTCTCCTATAAATATGGGGAGTGCATTGCCTGGAAAACTAACATTCCCCTCAAATCTGTGGTCAGTCCTTAAAAATGAATTTTTCCATTCAAAGAGATTGTATTGCTGCATCGACAGACCAGCCGAATACACACATCTATGTGACTTCATGCAAAATCTATTTCAGGTTTCACAGCACACAGTTCTTCTATGCACCAAACACATGCTGTACTACCAAGAAGACGAACAAAAATCCCCTTGCTCTTGGAATGTCAGGAAATTTTGCTCTTGTCATATCATCCCGTTACGATAAATTCCACTGCAAACATAAAAGGCATTTATCTGAAGGTCTCTTTTATTGTGGGAAATTAGACCCTGAACACAAAACAATGAGGGAAATAAAGGCATCAAAACAGTAAAAGAACAGACACATTGATCCAACACAATCTTATGGGATGACATACAAAAGTAAAGCCACTTTTAAGATAATTTCACATGTAATTTAATCCATTTTGATGTTACTTCAGGGGCCTACCGGACACTTTGCACTTGTATAGACATGGCAACTCACAGATCCTCGCTTACCAGTGATTAGAGGCAGCAAGTTAATTGCTGTCTGTTGACTACCATGACTTAGTCTTTCAAAAATATGAACTAACATGTTATGACCACTGTTCTAAGTGTGGAATTAAATTATGTCTCATGGAGATTTTTTTTAGAGATTTAACGTCTTGCGATACAGCCCTCTGTGCATCACATTGCAATGGCTTCAGGAAGTCCAGTATCATGATTGCAGCGATTATTTGATTTCTATGACTAATTCAATAGCTGTATCTGAATCAACAATTTAATCAATTCCTTGCTACTCAAATTTATTCCTGTAACATACTGCAGGCAGAGTTTGATCTGATTACATGAGCTCACATTACAGCAGCAATGAAGACGCTTGAAGGCGAGGGCCTGCTTAGTCACACATTTCTTAAAATTTCAGCATTTCATTTGAAGAAGATCTGTTTCTTTATATATATACTTTCATGTCTTTCACATGAGTTGCCCAACATTTAATGTAAAAAAGGATGTATCAATTAAAATGTCAGGAGCGCTGCATTACAACACAACCTCGGTACAATCAGCTCAAGGCAACCGTTTGGACAATTTAAATGGCTTCTTGAGTAAGATATGATCATGTTTTAGGAGTACTTTAGGATTGAATTACCCCCTAATTTGTCCAGAGAATAGCTTTAGTTACGTCTATGTTTTTATGAACAATGAATAAAATGCCAATCTGTGTATTAAAGTGTCAGAAAATTCTCTTAGGAGATGTTGGAGAACAAAAGGGAGCTAAAAGACACTGAAGTTTTGATGAAAACAGGTTTAAATGATCACTTCAGTCCTACGAATCTTCTTGAGGTAATAGGGTAATAACTAAACTCATTTGCTGAATAAACAGGTCCCTCATGTGAGGAGGGCCCACAAAGGTACCAGAATGAATAGCAGAGGATGCAAAAAATAGAGAACGGTTATGTACAGTGTCCATGATTTTGTGCTATGTCCCTGACTCTAGATATCATCCCCCCTTGTCAATAGACAGCTTTACCTTAAATGACACAATCTGCATTTAGATAGGTTCACTCAAGCCTCTTTCACTATGCTATTCGTGCTACCACCAGGCTGGATTTTTTTGTTTGAATATGAAGGCTCGATTAAAGGCAGGAAGAAAGCATCTTGCTGCCCCCCCACGAATAATACAACTAATTGAATAACAGTGGGAAGTCCAGATTAAGTCAGTGGAAAAGGTGATGAAAGAGAGTGACGGAAACTGAGGTCAAACAAGAGTGAAAATAGAGGCACTCACTCCGTAGAAAGTGTTCTGGTGTGCATCGAAATCTGAACCCCCAACAATATGTGTTTTTCCCTTTAGCCCTGATTCTTTCGGGGCTCAAATCCAATATCCTTTCCCCAAGACCAAAAAGTAGAGAAATCTGCTGGCGTCCAAGTGGTTTATTTTCCCTTGTCATTGTAGGGGTGGGCACGGTTTTGTAGCTCAGTTTGCAGAGGGAGAGGCTGGGAGAGGACTGCTGAGAGTGGTGGCAGATAGGCAGGTGTGTGCCAATAACCTGATTGTGCCTTTGTTTTGATATGCCGTAATGTGCTGGGAGGGCGGGCAAAGGAGTTCTGCTGACAAGAAGTTGTTGACTGGAGAGAGCCTACTATAGATATGGACTCTGACCGCCTGAAAGGTTTATTTGTGTTTTGGATGTAACTTTCTGTTGGCAATAAAGCCTTTTGTGGTTCCTGTCAAGACTACCGGCCAAGGCTATTTGCACTGGGTTTTCCCGGATTGGAGACACTCATGTCCCACTCATTTTCTGAACGTTCAATTGAATTTTGTAGCGTTGCTTTTTCTCTAGACAGTAGCGAGTTGGCTAGTGACGTTGCTAACTTATTGTTGTGACCTCGGCAAAGACTGCCAGATTTTTAAAACGCGAAATAAAAACAATAGTTTGGAGGACAAAGCCAATAGCTGACGCCTCCCTCAGATTCCCCCCACTACAAAAATGTATAACGTTAGAAAAAAAGTCTCAGTTCAGCTGTTCAATCTAAATCAGAATGAGTACATTTGTTGTCTCCACGACCTCGACAGTCCACTCCAATTCCCGGTTTTCCAGCGGATTGCCACAAGCCAAGGCAAAGAAGGGGTCGAGCTAACAGCAGCATCAACACTTTAGCAACTAAAGATATTTACATTATTTACAAGGTGGGTACTCGCAGTACCATGGATCAGACATTCAGTCAGGACTGAATGAGCTAACCACCATGGAGTGTGCACCTGTTTATTCATAGAACATCAACTTCACAACATACCTCATCATACATGAATAAAACAGTAAGAACACATAATCTTAGATGTAAAAAGGAGAAACAACTAGGTCGTAGGCTTCTGTCTATTGTGAGATCGCCACTAAACCAACTCCAGGAACAACAATACACGGTGATGATGCTTCGTCCGGCAACACAGTAAGTCTTACAGGTCGACCACATGACTAGTGCAAACAATAATACTGCTTGGTAATGCAGCAAGGAAAGTTATTGTTTTCTGCCTTGAAGCAATTTCAAAAATGTTGCCTTATTTTTTTTAGCTGTCAGATGCTGGTGTTTTGGGTTGGTGACTCAGGTTGGCTATCAACCCAAAACATGAGCATCCAACAACTTGGGAATCCCATGAATATATTAGAGCTGGTGGTGTCTTATTACACTTATTACAAGTGGACCAGCATGCCAAAGTCAGAAACTTTAAAATGTTATACAAGAGGGCTCTCAAGATAAACGTGACACATCATCAGCAGATCAAAGTGGTAGAAAATTGTTGACTTTTCTCAAGTTTGCTCTTGTTCTCTAAAAGTTGTATAATCTTTCAATTCCAAGAAAAAACAAAATTTGTGCGAAGAGCAACTCAAAGGCTTATGATGAGGAGTCCTCCAAACGCTGGGGATGACTGGTATGTATACACAGTGCAAACACATTTACAGTTAGAAAATGTGAAGAAAATCCAAATAAGTTCTTGGAAATTAGCACAGGACAGTAGTTCTCAGAGAAGACTTCCTGTGGGAGGGAAGAGAGTATAAAAATGTTAGGTGGTGCTTGTCAGGGAGCACTTAATCCCCAGGACACATCCGTGCAGGCCACACCCACAGTGTCAGTGTGAGGCAGAAAATTACACCAGCAAGCAATCCAATTACACACAGCCACTGAAAATCACCAGTGTTACTCGGTTTTCGTTGCTCAAGGGAGACCAAAATACATGAAAACAACCAAAATGACTACAGATACAGAACCCCGGGAATACTCCCTAAAGAAGATTAGGTACTTCATCCATCAATCGATCAATAGATATAAGATTACCTGCCCAGTTATTGCTTCATGAGCTCAGTGCAACACTGTGTATCGTGTTTCTTTCTATCATATGATAATAAATTGCATATTTTGCTTTTGCTTTTTTTTTTTATTTATAAAATTGTAAAAGCTTTTGTCAAAATTTGACCGATGCACCAAGGAGCAGATTTAAACCTTACCAAATGTGAAACAACCAAGCGCATAATATGGCTTAGAGAGGTATGTACAGAAACTATTTTGGCAACTCATAAATACTCCTTATAGTATTAAATATTTACAGATAATACCACAAGAAAAAGCTCCAGGTCAGATAAAAGCATTTTCTTCTCATTGCTCGGCTAGATTGTTGATGTGACCACGCAGGGTCAACATCTCCCTGCTGCTGCTTGAATGTTTGTGGACACTTAAGTTAAACAGAACTGCATTAGTGACAGAATGTTTTCAGACAAATGACCCACACCTGCCGACAAAGTGTCTCCCGCGAGCATGGGAATACCCTTACAAAATGCAAAAGTGACAGAGGTGGACGTGCACTACAGGCCATAACACCAACATCTGGTCTACTTCTGCTGTGTCAGTGGAGAGATGATGAGCCACAGCTGCATTAGGAGGAGGGAGGGTGTTTGGAGTCAGATAAACTAGACTTCGAAAAGTACGCAAACATTTTAGATCACTCAAATGGATTATGTGGATTATTTAAGAGATCCAGTGACTCAATTGATGACTTACCGAGCAGGAGCAGTTTCACCTCTCTGGAGGACTTCTCTCTGTCTTCCCGCAGGTTTTTATCGATCATTTTACTCCACTCGGCGGCGGCTTTGTCCTCGGCGCTGATCGTACAGCCCATGTTCACTCTCGAGAGACTTATTCCCTGTCGAACCGCGCTCACAGCTGCTCATGAATTGTTGGAAAAACACCGTCCGTCAACAGCCCTCGGGGCGCTGTGAGGTTGAACTTTCCCAGCCGGAGAGATACGCAGAGAGAGGTTGGGGAGTGGGGGCGTTGGCGTCGGAGGCTCGTCTGCCCAAGCAAGCGGCGAGGTCACGCAGCTCCAGTCCGCTCACTTGTGTACACACACACGGCAAGTTTACAGATAACTAAGCACCGACTGGATGCTTGAAATAACTTATCCAACCCGTCCTTGGTTTGGACTCACAGAAGAAAACAAAACCAGAAGATTAGAAATCAAAACATTTTTTGCGGACACTTGTTTCACATATCTGGCGCAGTCGCGTTCTCAAAGAAGGTAGCAATAAAAAAAAAAAAAAAAAAAAAAAATTTTTTAAAAATTACGGATTTTCGCAATGACGGGAACCACCGTTGCTACTGCGCAGTCGCGCGTTCGTAGGGGTGATCCAGCTGCACACTGAGCAGGAACGCTGCTGCGCTCCGCGGGGCTGATGGGAAATGTAAGCTTTCTGGAGCTATCAGATGCGTGAGTGTGAATTGTGTCTGCTTAGGCCAAATATTGCTCAAAGTCGGCCACAAATCAATATATTTCCCACAAGTCTCGGCGGACGGAGGTGTACAGGCCTATTTTTAAAGATGCTAAAGCCACACGTGCGTGTATCCTCCGCACACTGCGGGGACACCCGGGAGTTTTTTAATGTGGTGTGAGTGCGCCCCCGGTGGATCGACCGCTGAACTGCAGGTGTGGATTTAACAAATCCGTTCAATCTGCACTTTAGTGCCGACAGACAACCCTCCCGTTGTCAGGTGAAGAGGTCAACTTTAAGGTCACTGTGGCGTGTTTTTGCTTATTTTCCTGGTCGCCTCATTCCAAACCAAGAATATTCATCAGAGGTAATGATGCAAACACGCAGCAATGTGAACACAATCATCGGCCTTTATGTCAGACTGTGAACTCTTCAGTAAATTAAAAAGCGGGTATACATACATACATTTAGTTAACTTAACATCATGCATGGAAACTTTTATCACAGGGACTTAACTTTAGTTTCTTTATGTCTCCATGTTGGCATAAATTCCATCACATTTTTCATGACTTCTCTACACCTTCTTCACCTGCCAATTAAATAATTATGTAAGTCTTTTTAGCACAGTTAATAAATCTTTCTTCTGGATGATGCATGATATTTGCAGCAAGAAGTAGGAGACTCATCAATAAAGGCCTATACGGGGAATCACACTCCTCAGCCTCACTGGGAAGGTCTACTCCAGGGTGCTGGAGAGGAGAGTCCGGCAGCTAGTTGAACCTCGGATTCAAGAGGAGCAATGTGGTTTTCGTCCTGGACGTGGAACACTGGACCAGCTCTATACCCTTGCGAGGGTACTGGTAGGGGCATGGGAGTTTGCCCAACCAGTCCACATGTGTTTTGTGGATCTGGAGAAGGCTTATGACCGTGTCCCTAAAAGTGTCCTGTGGGGGGTGCTCCGGGAGTATGGGGTAGATGGCCTTTTGTTACGGGGCATTCGATCTCTGTATTGTCGGAGCCAGAGCTTGGTTCACATTGCCGGCAGTAAGTCAGACCTGTTCACAGTTAGGGTTGGTCTCCGCCAAGACTGCCCTTTGTCACCGGTTCTGTTCATCATTTTTATGGACAAAATTTCTAGGCGCAGCCAAGCGGCAGAGGGAGTCAAGTTCGGTGGCCTCCAGACTCCGTCTCCGCTATTTGCAGATGACTTGGTCATATTGGCCCCATCGAACAGTGACCTCCAGCTCTCTCTGGGACCTGTTTGCAGCTGAGTATGAAGCGGCAGGGATGAGGATCAGCACCTCTAAATCTGAGGCCACGGTTCTCAGCCGGAAAAGGGTGGATTGCCCACTCCGGGTCGGGGGAGAGTCGCTTCCCCAAGTGGAGGAGTTTAAGTATCTCGGGGTCTTGTTCACGAGTGAGGGGAAAATGGAGCGGGAGATTGACAGATGGATTGGGGCAGCATCGGCAGTGATGCGGACCCTGAAGCGGTGTGTTGTGGTGAAGAGAGAGCTGAACCAGAAGGCAAAGCTTTCAATTTACAGGTCAATCTACGTCCCAACTCTCACCTATGGTCATGAGCTTTGGGTAGTGGCCGAAAGAATGAGATTGCGAATACAAGCGACCGAAATGAGTTTCCTTCTTAAGGTGGCTGAGCTCAGCCTTAGAGATAGGGTGAGGAGCTCGGACATCCGTGAGAGGCTCAGAGTAGAGCCGCTGCTCCTCTGCGTTGAGAGGAGCCTGTTGAGGTGGTTCGGGCATGCCCATCCGGGAAGAGACCCTGGGGCAGACCAAGGACACGCTGGAGAGATTATGAGAGAGATTCTGGCTTGGGAACGTCTTGGTGTCCCCGCGGAGGAGTTGGTGGAAGTGGCCGAGGAGAGGAACGTCTGGATCTCCCTGCTCAAACTGTTGCACCCGCGACCCGGACCTGGATAAGCGGCAGAAAACGAAACGAAACGAATGCTTTATAGCTCACAATGGATGACAGCAGAGTTTAGGCTGGCACATTTTTAAAAAAGTTGTATTTTTCATCAAATGTTTGTTAACTTGTTAAGCATTTTAAAAGGTTAGGGTTCTAAAATTTCTTTCTATTAGATAGAAAGGATTAATAGTAAGAAAAAACATTTTTTCAGAAATCAAAATGATTTCTCATTTATGCCTTATTATTAGCAAAAAGTGAATATTATCGAACCTCTATGATATGCACCATGATGCTTGTGGGAGGAAAATGCTGAAAGTTTTATGTCATAAAGTGGACAAAATTATCACAATCAAAGCATTGCCTTGAGGTAACGCTAAAACCATAATGGTAAGAAATGAAAAAGAGAATTATTGTTTAAAATTCGAAAAAAAATGTTTTTAAAATCACATGGAAAATAATCAACCCAACAGGTTTCAATTCATGAAAAAGTGTTAAAAAAACCCCCAACAACTCTTATTGAGATTGCATATCTGAATGTTGCCCACAGACAACACTATACTATTATGTAACAAGCTATTGAAACAAACACATTAAGTAGTCTATAGATATATCTTTATACTTTACTGAACAATTTAACAAAACTGTCCTAACCCATCAGCAAAACAAGAACCTTATGTCACACTCCAGTGTTTTATTATTGGTACTCTATTTGGAAGCTTTATTTCAGTTTCCTGAATTACTGTCATTCTGAAGTCAAATTTAACCAGCTCTTTAAGGTACATCTTAAAACTTGAAGTGTATCAGAGGTGTTTCATTAAAAGTAGGACCATCATATTATACAGTACATATGGTAAATGTAGATTAGAAACTTAATACCACGATCAGAAGTGTTTTTTAAAAATTGCATTTCTGATAGGGCGAGTTTCATTAATTAACAAAATACTTCTGCGGGTTCCCAGTTCTCATTTCTTGAATCACTGTATAAGCATAGCAATCATTTCTAACTTTGCTGTATTTACCTGATCAGCTTCATTCCCCCCATCAGATTACAGGACAACGACTAATTTCAGAGAAGTCAGGATTCGTATAAAAGTGACAAACTCTCTGATCAAGTGAGGGAGATTTATTGCAACACGCTCACAAGTAGATATATTGTTTTTGTTGTGGCTGCTTTGGGAACCCCAAGTGAGCACACATGAGTTTGTTGCAGCTCAAATGATTGCAGCTCTCTCTCCCAGTTCATCCGCTGATTGACGGCAGCCAGTGTGACGCGAAGGTGGCATCCGTCCTGGAGCATTGTCAGTGAGCTTGCTGTATTTTGTCACAAAGGTCAAGCTGTTTGAACTGTTTTTGTGCGCTGCGGGAGGCGCCCTGCATGACTCAACATGAAAGCTATGAGTCACTCTGTCCAACCGGGAGCAGTACAGGAGAGGGCAAATTGGGAAAATCAGAAAATAGAGGAGGAGCCTTAGGTGCTGTGGTTTGATGGTGGAATTTGAGTTCTGGCTTAAAAAACAACTACTGTGACATTTTAACTCATAAAATCCTTTGAATTTGCATTGAAATTTAGTATTTGAAGATAAAGAGGTATTTATTTGCACAATACATACTTTATACACATGAATAATACTGTATTTTAAAGACTCAAATGGATACCTTTATATTTCTGCTTCGTGTTTAAGATTTAAATTTGAATTCACAATCCCCTCGAGGTCAGTGTGTTTTAACGTTGTGTCGGCTCTGACATTGTAATCGAAGGTGAGCCAGGGAGCGTGGTCGCTGTTGGTTTATCGAACATCATCACAGTGTCGCTCATAATGTCGCCCCACTCACTGAGCCCCACCATCCTGTTTTCCTTCAAATGTCACTCCTCTTTCATCCCGTTCTTAGTGCTTCATTTCTCTTCTGTGACCCCTGCCTGTGACACACACACTTACAGGAGGAAGACATGACTAACAGGTCATGTGATACATGCTGGTATCGATTGAAAAAGTCTGGTAATATACAACAACAACCACGACACCGAAGTGAATCTTGCTGTGTATTTAATCATTTCAACTGATGGGAAACCGATACACTGGAAAATGTTAACAACGGTGAAACCCTGGTGATGAAAAATCTAAGCACTCTTTTCAGCTCAGGTACATAAAAAGAATACAGAGAAGAAAAAGGAACACAATGACTCTCTTGATGATTAACAATGAGCAAAACTGTAGCCATCGAGTCTTGAATATTATGTGCCGTTGGCTTTTGGAGCAGCGTTTTTTTCTTCTGTCCTTGTGATCAACAGATGGTGGCAAAAATAGAACTCAAGGCATTTAATCAGATTGGTCGGGGCAATTTTGCTTCTACGGTAACGGAAATCCAGCTGATTGAACAGCGGATTGATGCACGCTCAACATAAAGGTCTGTGCAATGACCTCGGAGAGTGTGAACCATGGCTGAATTTATTACTCCATCGTGCCATAAGGGCGAGATGATCAATAATGCTCGATGAGGAAAGATCTCAAGAGATTAACCCCTTGTTCCTGTATGCTGGTATGATCCATCAAGGTAGCTTCATGTTGTTGCATACATAAATAATTCTTATAATGAGGTGTTTTGCAATATTATTAATAAAAATAAGTTAAGGAGGCATACATTATGTAAATTTGAGTTTCGGTGGGGGTATCATCTTGTGCTCCCTGTATTATTTTACATTGTCGGCCTCACATTACTGGTCGGAAAGAACATTCAAAATAAGACAAGCCCATCTGAGACAGTCCACAACATAGACATGTATTAAGAATATAATTTTCCTGTGACAAAGGGGCTTTTTCGTTCTGGCTCCCAGCAAATATGGCCCCTCCCCCTATGCCTTAGGTTGAGTATCTTGTGATCATGCCAACTTCGCAGTATGAGGCAATCCAAAATAGATGGTGGCAGCGAGAAAAAGTATAAAAAGAGTCTCCATAACTATTGAGTATGAAATTTGTGCCTGTGCAAACGTATTTGTATTCCACCTGAGATGAGACACAGCTATCACCTGTGTCTTCCATTTGTTGCTTAATGAGCCATGTGTACGCGTTGTCTCACCTGTGTGCTGTGTGTAGCCACAACAAGCCTGGCTGTTTAAAGCACAAACACTAGTGTGTTCACGCTGCCCCCGTGTTTACCTGTAAACAGCAGAGCAGACTTCCTGGGTAATGGGGAGCAGTCATGAAGTCTAAAATCTGTCCACATAAAGCTATGTTTTGACAGGCTGCCCATCATTTGCTGCAGCTGACTTATTTGCTGTTCATGCTGAATTCGTCTTACTATCACTTTCACACAAAATAAAACTGCCACAATGTTTATCTTTGAGAGAAGCTTGGGGGGAGGATCACGAGTCCACCAGTGTGAAAGGATTTGGTTTAGGAGGTAATAATCACAAGACTGGGAACGGATAAACACGATTATAATGTTTTTGGAAAAAGGTCAGAAATACACTGGTGTGTCAGCTTGCTTATTGGAAATACCATCGGCTGCAACAGATCTGAAATGGTTCTTTTCAACACAAAGAATATTTCCAATAGAAAAACAAAATTTGCCCCCCCCCCCATGTTTTTGTTATAACAGACACCTCCACAGCATCACACCTTGTTGGAGAATAACTTCTGCCTAACAGAGGTGGAACAGGATGGTTTCTATGTTTTGTTCAATAAAAACACATCTGTTAATTTATAGACAACCTGCTGTTTACATGGTTAATTCAAGCTGATTGTCACTGGATTCCTTCTTGTCAATACACACAAAAATTAGGGAATATTTTATACTTTGGCTGAAATAAATGAAAAAAATCCGGAGGAGAGAGAGAAATACAGCATTTTTGATATCATTGCAATGCTGGGTTGTATGGTTTTATATTCTAGTATTTAATAATGAACCCAACTTTTTAAAATGGCTGTCATCGGTTTTTTGTGTGAAAATTTAGTTCCCCCCTGGAGAGTTTCGTTGTTTTGTATGTCCTTGCTTTTCACTGCACGGACCCATGAATTTCAGGAAAGGGGTTTAGTGCCCATCTGGTAGCGTCACAACAGAAAAAAGGTCTATGGCTTTCACGTGTACAGCTGCAGCATCGTGATTGCTGGAGATGGATGGCAATGTGAAAGCTACATTTCTTAAATTCTTTAGACACCATGTTTGCAGTCCACTGGACTTGTTGCACTGTTGTAGCATAAACAAGAAATGTTTTAATGCATCGTAATTTAAAACTATGAATAAAACTAAGAGTATTTATTAGATGGAAGACACAGTACGTGGGACGAAGCTACAGCTCTGGTAGAGTTTTGCAGCAGTTTTCTGATACATGCAGCTCATTGTTTAGCTGTTGCCGCTGTATGAACTCTGAGGTTTCCTCGAGGATTTGCCCTGGGATGTGGTAGTCAGCTGGCATGTTCTGCTGAACAGCTGATTCCTCAAGACCCTCAGCTCCTGGCTCCTCTGGGCTGGCTCTGCTGTAAGAGTTACATGGCTCCAGATTGCATCCAGTGCCCTGAAGGAACTGTAAAAAGTTCTCCTCAATTGAGGCCTCGCGGCTTGGCAGCTGCTCCCCTTCGCTGGGCCCGGCCCACTTGAAGAGGCGAGCGAGATGGCGGCCTAGCTCCTCGCGGATCTGCCGATTCAGACAACCATAGAAGAAAGGGTTGGAGGTGAAGCAGAAATAGCCAATCCATGTGACCACGTTCTCCAGTTGAGTCAGCAAGGCCGGGGAGGTAGATACCACAGCTGAGTAGAGATGGAAGGAGAAATATGGCAGCCAGCAGCAAATGAACTGGCCTCCCACTGCCACTAGGACAATGGCTGCCTTTCCACCGCTAAAGTTCCTTTGAGGGGTGGTGCGGGCACCGGTTCCACCGAGGCTGGCCGCCATGGTCGAATGGCTGCTGATGGACTCGGACCGTTGCCGTGGTGTGTCCATCCACGTTGGGAGGGGGCCGTGCTGCATGGCTGCTACTCGGGCCAACTTGAACATGTTGCAATAGACCACCAAGATGATCAACATGGGACACAGGAAATAGATGAATGAAAAGAAAACCATGAAAAGCAGCCGTGTGGTCCTGCCTCCTGCCCAGTGGAGGGAGCAGTGTCTGTGATCCTGAATGAGGACCGTAGGAGTCCCCAGACGCTGGTTCCCCTGAAGCAGCCATCCCAGGAGAGGCAGCACTGACATGACAACTGCTTTAATCCAGATACCCACCAGTACCATCACCACTACCCCCACTGTCATCTTCACCTCGTGGCGCATGGGATGGACGATGTAGTAGTAGCGCTCTACATTGATGGCACATATGGTAAGGATGGCAGCACTCACCAGACACACACTCAAGCAGAGGTAGCTCCGACACAACGCCTCATCCACCAGGATTTGGTCCGACAGCATCCCCAGAGGCATCAACACCAGCGCCGCCAGCAGGTCCACCAGGCAGAGATGGAACACGAAGGCAAATTTGCGCAGCTGCGGTGTTTTGGTGATGACAATTATCACAGCCAAGTTCCCCACCACCGCCAGCACATCCATAATGAGCATGGCACACAGCGCCAGGGACTGGTTCAGATCCACCCCATCTTGGATGCTTGCAATTGGCAGAGTCACGTTAGTAGCATTCAGGTGCTGCGATCCTAGAGAGGCAGGGAGGCTGGAGAGAGAATTGTTCCAGGAGGGGCTTGGTGTGACAGGGTGATCCATGAGAGGGTGGGATAAGGAGGAGAGGGTCTGCTGAATTTCACAGGCCCATCACCCATCCTCTGCTGTAGTAGGGTGTCACAGAGAAACTCAGGAGGTGGCGTCCGTCATGGCAGCTCTGAGGGTCCGGAGCCTAGACTCTATCCTGCAGCTCAGCTGTTGACTTTAGTGAATGCCCCCTTCTCTCCTCAAAATGAGTTTTAGTTGCAAAGATCTGAAACAAAAGATATAGTTTTGTTTAAAAGTCAAAATAAGTGAAGAACTAGTTTGAAAGTTGTTTGATAACAGTACAGGATGAAGCTCACCAAGTGATTTAAAAAATAAATATATTACCAATCATATTACTACCAACATCTTGATGAAAATAGGATAGGCATTATTTTTGGTTGTTGTGATATAGTGTTTTTTTTTGGCTAAAGCTGAAAAGCCTTCAGACCTGATGCAGTCTGCACACACTTGGGTTATAATTTTCTACACATAGGACATCTGCATTCTCAGATGTGTGTTTTCAGGGCGGCCGAGGCCTCAGGGAGTAGTTAAAAGCGCAGAGAGGACCATATGTCTCCCTTTAATAGAGTCAAGAATCTGGATGAGTGAATAGTCTGCAAAAGTCAGCATTAAAGACCTCTCTAATGCCTGAAGTGATGGGAGGACAACATCAATAAATACTCTTCATATTATTGCAACCATGAGGTTAGGGTTCCTATTACTTTTTTTCTAAATAAAACCTACATAATGACTCTAAATCATGACATTTAGCTTCATTTCAAACCTTTCACAACGTTTTTTTATGACAAGTTGAGGCCCCATGCAGTGTTTACTGTCACAACCTTACCTGGACACAACCCCGCACTTTGTAAAAGCTGTACTACAAGTACAAACCGTTTGGTACATTTCCATGTGCTGCACACCTGCATGTGCAAGTTTTCTGATTTATAAGTGTGACATGATTCGTCCCTGTGCGGCGCCTGCTCTTCTCAAGCACAACAATCACCTGACAGACACAGACATAAGTAGGTGCTGATTCGGTCAAAGGGACATAACAAATTACCTATAATGTAGCAACAACTGTTGAGCAGCCCTGTGGAGGTTCTTCTTCTAATCAGCATTGATTGTTCTGATGCTCTGCGATGCTTTAAGTGCCACTATGCCCCGAAGTGACATGAACTAGCCACACAAAGTTTTGCTATATATAGAAATTCCACCAAAAAGTATCAAAATACTCCAAATGTAATTTTATCAAGTCGAAAGCAACTATTCTAACACTAAATAAAAACAGGGGCTCATGCAGCACAGCCTCCCATTTCATGTAATAAAGTCAATGAAAGCCATATAATATATATATATTCTGCCATGGAAGCATCAGATAAATTCACACGAATTCAAAAAATAAGGCCAACAGAATAAGGCCAACAGAACCACTGCGACCACTGACTGGCAACCATATGACCATTTAATATGCACATGACACAGTGTTTACTGTGAGGGGAAATCCAGTCTACTTTTCAGCTGTCCTTTAAGGCACAAAACATTCCGCAGTGACAAACGAGTGACAACCAAGAGTTTAAGAACACATCTCTCAATAGCAATGTTTTTCTTTCGCATGGATACACAGAGACAATGTGATGCGTGAACTGATGAGGGGAAACACTGGCTCTCCAGTCACATTTTACCCTTTCTCCTCACCTTTCAAGCATCCTAACTTCCTCCTAAAACACAGAACACAAACACACATACACACACACACACACACACTCTGTTACCAGGGCAGATATATGTGGAGAAGTGTGTGGCGATAACTCGGTGTGACATACCTCAATGTGGAGACAGCTGCTTCCTCCTGTGCAGGTTCACAGTCTACTGATGAAAAGCTGACCTGTTTCGCTCCCTTTCTCTCTCTCTCTCTCTCTCTCTCTCTCTCTCTCTCACACACACACATTGACATGCCACATGCACACACACTACGTCACAGAGAGAGAGAGAGGGGGGGTCTCCTCCTCACCTGGCCCCTTTCATCTCATCATCATCTCCCACTCAACCCTCCCTGTTCGCGAGCTGACCGCCCCCTCTCCATCCTCCATCCCAACAAATACATACACACACACTCCTCCTCCTCTGCAAGTCTTCAGTCCAGGTGGGAGAGCAAGAACAGAAGGGAGAGGAATCGAAAAATAAAGGGACGGCTCCTGTCTTCCAGCATGTGATGTCCCTCACACACAAACACTTCCACCCCACATGTACAGGCTTCTGCACGCACCCAGGGCAACTGCAGAGCCATGCAGAGCGGACAGGCAGGCTGTGGGTGGGCAGGCAGTATTCAACCTCCACTGGGTCTTAGTGCCTCGATCTCAGTGGGCTTCTGGGTGGAGGGAGGGCTCTGCTTTTCAGGCCCCTAGCTAATCACATCCGGTGGCACCAACAGGTGTAGCTGAGTGGCCAACAATTAAGAGAGAAAATCACCTTTGTCCTCTGGATTTCTGTAATTCTCTGTCTCCTTAAGATCTCCTGCAAACACAAAATCCGGCAAAAGCTCTCTCACGAGGCTAGATTATTGATTAGTGGGGAGGAAAAGAATCCCAGTGGTTAATGTTAATGAGCTGAGATTAACATTTACAAAAGCCACACAGCATACGTGTCAC
>KV751364.1:81954-121200 GCA_001698575.1 Mola mola
TCTCAGTAATATTTCAATTTTTAAGTTCTAATTTAATGCAATGTAAAACATAATTACATTTTTGTTAGTTAGTTTGTGTAGTTCACAGGCCCTTTGCTATTTGCAATAGCAATATATTGCAAATGTTTAAATAATTGGCATGCTTCCCTCAATGATTACTTCTCCCACATTAGAGAATGGAGCAGTCTCTCACTGCCCAACATACAGTATATTTGTCTCCATTCATCTGTAGCAGCAATTATAGGAAACTGTTGAGGTCGTGGGGCTTAAAGCTTGCTGCTTTAACAGTTTGCTCCTATAGCAATGGAGCTTTGTACGGCATTAAAAGCCCTGAGTTTATCGACCTTGGCTTCAAAGATGAGCTGGCTAGCCATATGATCTGTCAATGGAATGACTTTGTATGGTATGCTTCAGAGCTTCTCTGACTGCAAGACAAGTGCAACCCAGTAGGCATTAAAGATAAACATTACTGATATATGATTTCACCTAATAAATAATAAAGATTTACACTGTGTAGTGTCTCTGTTTTAACTGCTGTTTCTTGCTATTTCCTGATAATGAGAAGTAATCTTAAACATAATTTTCCTGTTGTAATTTTCTTCTGAATCTTTGTGGCTTATATCAGAGAGTATATCAAGAACAGAACTGTGGTATGTTGCCTGAAGTACTATGATTAATGTTTAGAACTCAGTTCAGATACACTGATACCAAGACTGATATTGAGTAATCCTGGTATACATTCAGAAGATGGATGGCGTGAAGCATCAGCTCAGTGCAAGTGTCTGTCAGCTTTTATTTTGAACAGATTTGATACATAAGCAGAGTTCAAATGAAATAAAAGAGGTTGGTGTATATGAAATGTGGGCTTTTATAATTCAAAGGGAATGCTGAATGGTTCGTCATGCCATTAGAGGAGCAACATTAGTGGCTTAGCACCATCTAGTGGTGCATTGGGGTAGTACACTAATGTGTGTGGACATTGGCATTTATTGGCCACTGTAAATCACAGTAAATCCAGATATTTAACACATAGAAAAATGCAAAAATAGAAACACCAAAAAACTAAACAGTAAATACTCCTATTTTAAAATGCAGACACATTTTTCTTCTTAGTGTATGTGCAAAAAAATGTGACGATATAAAAACAAACCCGCACAAAAACATAACAATAGGTATAGGTGGACTTTTAAAGGCATGTCTCTTTACTGGCTGCAAAGATAAACAACATATCTACATCATCAAAAAATTATAAACGGGTCTAATTTTTCCTCTAGGGCCCAAGCAAGCAAGTCCCTGGTGCTCTCTCTCTCGTTCTGGTGAGGACGCTGGAGTAAAAGAGGGAGAGAAGCATTAATATTTGAAGGTTCTGGATAGCAAGGAGCTGAGGGGTGTGGAGTCATTGCCGCTTTTGCACTATTGGGCATTACCCTTGTAGTCCTGGCTCACCACCTTCTGTTGAATCCCTGGGGGCTTCCCTCTGCTCCCAGAGGAGTGGTTGAGAGGAGGACATGGTTTGTTCCTGTGTGAGAGGGCTCTGTTAACTGGTCCTTGACAGAGTGACGCATGTGGCTGGCCCTTCTCTCGAAGAAGCGGGTCTAGGATGTATTTGGGGGATCTGTCATCGCTGTTTTTTGACTTATGTGGCTTGGCGGCTTTCTGTGCCACGCTTGCATCTTGCAGTATAACTTCTGTCACTTGATCTTCGCTGGGCTGCCCAACAAGGCCTCGCTGGCTGGCTGGCCCAAGGCTCGCAGAGAAGCTGGAAGAAGGCAGTTTGGCACTGTGAGTGTTGTGCCGGTTGCTTTGGTTTCCAGTTCTTCCAGTGAGGTAGACTCAGGGCTGAAGGAACTAGCAGATTTGGAGTTTCTGGCTCCAGTCTTGACAGATATTACAGCTGGAGGTGTGACCTGACGTGAGATGAGACCTGATGAGACTTGAGGCATTTTTCTGTAAGTAAGAAGGAAAACATAGCATCCAGTGGCTCACTCTCCCAAATGTTATATGCCATCACTATGATTGACTCTTAACAGCTGTCTGCTTAATATCAGGAAAACTGCTGAAAATATTGAGCTCGGTTAAAGATATACTGGAGTAATTGGACCTTTAGCAGCAAACAGTGCTACATTCCCTGTCTGTGTGTTTGTGTCTGTGTGTGTGCGTGTGTTGTAATCTGAGTTTTTCTATTATTTGTATGGGTGTGTGGGAGTCCCTTCCTGTGAAACTGTTGGTCCTCACAGTTTCGAAGTCTAAGATACGATACTGAAGTGGGCATTTTAAACTGTCAAGCCAAAGGCAGTGACATTCAACTGAGACCAAACTTGAACTATGCACACCATATGTTTCTTGATGTTTTAGGTAGTTAGAATTAACACTATATGTTGCAAGCTGATACTTTTGTGATTTAGTCAGATTGGCAGGTCAAAGAAACAACTCCTCTGCAAGCTGAAAAAACTGATAATGTACATAAGTAACTAAATTCTTCATATAGCTTGGTGAATTAAGAGTTTATTTAATCCAAACTAGAGTTGGTAATTGATTGAAAATTGACTGAGAAGATTTTGGTAAGTTTTGTTTTTGTTGAGTTAGAATGAAATGTGTTTTACACTGATATGCATGTTGCTTTAGTTTTTCTGACAATGAGTCTGATGGAGAGCAATGCCACAAAGATTCTGGAGTTTGAGTGTGACATCTAGTGGCTGTGGAGGTTCTATATAAAATATTTGATGTTGATGTCATAAAAAAAAAGTCAGTTTGCACTGTTCTCACTCCTGCTCTAAAAAAGAAGCCGTGGTATGTAATAATAGCAAAAATTTGCAAAAGAGGGGCCATGTCAATGACATGCACTCGCTGATGATCACAGAAGACTTATACTCACTTCCTCAAATGTGTGCTGACATGGTACTCGAGCGTGGCACGGAGGGCGAACTGCAGATGATGCCATCAGGCGGTCAAGGGTGAAGATGGTGCAACCCAATGCCCGGCATCCGAACTTGCAAACAGACACAGATTTATAAATACAGACACAGTGTGACTTTGGATAACATTTCCACTGCTGCATCATGACAACACTGACTTTTCAAAGTTATTCTTAGTCAACATCATAAAAAAATACTCTCCCCTTAACGTGTCCACACAGAACTGTTGATGATACAAAATCAATCCTAATGACTGATCCTGTAGTTTTGTATGTTTCTGCGCTCACCTCGAGAGGTCTGGGATGCCAGGATGCTGAGGGTAGCTCCGTGTCTTCCTCCCGCTCATCGTCTTCACGCTCCACACTTGACAGCAGGCTCTGGTTGAAAGAACAGGGAGGCTGCACCTCCACCTCCACAGTGCTGTCACCTTCCCCCTCTGATGAGCTGTCTGATGGATCCCTGGACCTGCTTTGAAGGCAATACGTTGTTTATTTTGTCTGCCTACCTACTGCGCTAACTCATTTTTATTCCAAATAAAAAGAACTGTAATAAAAGCACGTTCAGGTTAGCAGATTAGGTCTACACATGATCCTAAGTACATTTGTCCATCTGCAGCATTCTGCAACACTGTACAACACTGTAAATAAGATTAAGATGTTTTAGCTTTCGTGTCAGTGTGTTTTTGTTTTTCTCCAGCAACAATTTGCAATTGAAGAGGTAGTTGATAAATTGAAATTGAATCTGGAAAAAAAGGAGATTGTTGAAGTTGTTTACACGGCCCTGAGTTGTGTTCTCTTCAAATGCCTCCACATGCAGCTCTTTGTCCTTTGATTTAATAAGATGCTCCTCTGTATCTCGCCATGCTGAGGCTGTTCTCCTCTGTGCTGCCAACTGACCAAGGAGCTTAGTCCTCCCTGTCGCTCTCTGCCGGTGGCAGATGGAGTCCGTCTGTGTAGAAAGAACAACAGATGGGAGGGAAAAAGGGCATTAAATATCATCTCTCATCCAGAGAGATCCAGAGCTCTGCAGTGTTTGTTCAGGTTGCATTCTCTCTCTGTGGGAAAGAAAGCAAACAGAAGTCAGTGAGCGGCAGCAGGACGATCAACACGATCCATGCTGGCGGAAAGATGACAGGCCTCCACGTTCATTTTGTCAAAACAGAATAACAGTCATCGACTTCATGTGTGATGCGCTTTTACAATGATGCAATTATTATAAACAGTCGAGGAACATGCAGCAGAAAAGCAGCAGGCCTACTCAGTGTTTTTTTGTAAAGCCGGCTGTAGGTTCTGGTTCCCAGCAGAGCACTGTGAGAATCACCGGACTGCACAGAGAGTCTCTCCGACAGAGAAGGAGAGGAAGGACAGTGGCTAGGGGGCAGAGGTCCAGAGAGCCATAAAACACCCTGTGGTGCAACCAGGAGGAAGTGGAAGCGAAGTGGTGAGGGAAGGGAGGGTTCTCCTGAGGGAACTTATCCACTGAAGGAAAACTGCGGAGAAAGTTTTGAAGTCAGCTTCAGCTTTAAGATGCTAGCAAAGTCTGAACAGAATTTAGGTTTTTGTTGGGCCCAAATCACACACAGCCCAAGATAGTTTCTAGTTTCTTTCTGGGATCAGCTCGTACATTGATTTGTATGTTGGTTGCTTGGATTCTGCTGGATCACACTATATAAAGACCTTGTAGGTAAAAAACAAAGAGCTGCTGCACTAACTTCAACTCTAAACCTGACTTCTTACAGCTCTAGTTGCTGTTTCAAACAAGTGAGAAAGCACTCAGCAGTGTCCGTGGCTCTGATACCACTGGTCTGTTTTTGCTAAATTAAGTTTACATTCAAGGTAATAACAGTATATGGAAGATTGTATTTGGATCTCTCCAAAAATTTAAGCATTTGTCCTTGGGCTAATACTTACACACAAACAACATTTAATGAGAATCTTTATTTTATTTTTTTGACTACTTCCAGTTCCAGATCCAGATCACAATCACAAAGTTCATCCTCAGGTCATACCTGAGCCCAACATGAAATTCTATCCAAATCCATTCCAAACTTTTTGTGTTATGTCTGTCACAGTCATACTATCTGCATACGTTCACGAAGGTGCAAACATAACCTCCCTCAACTTTGTTGGTGGAGGTAGAAAACAAAAGATACCAACATGTTCTATGTATTATGATGTTAACACTCTTAAACAGCACCTCGCTGCCTCTTTCTGAGCCTTGCTTGGCCTTTGCTGGAGAATGAGTGCTGCAGCTGAGGTGGAGGCCCTGGCTTCATGATATCTTTCATCCTTCTGCCTCTCTCTAGAGGAGGAAAGATTTGAAAGATGGCGGCCGGGGCGAGGTTGCTGCTGTGGACCCAAAGTAGACGACTGGCCACGCATCTCAGTGAGAAGACCGTGCCATCTTTCACAGTGTTTCTCGACCGCCCACAGTGGTTGCACACCACCAGGTAGACCTCATCATGTGCTTGGCAGTGGCCATGTACTGTATGTACATATCTGTATATGGAACAGAGTGAAAAAGAAAAACACTACTTGGTAACAGTAAATGCCTCAAGACCTGCTGAATTTCATGACTGACTGCCATCACTGAGTGAAAGGCGAAAACAGTCAGAGTGAATTATTGGGATGGGACATTCCTGTAACCTTCACTGAGAAGCAGGTGCACGGACCGGTCTGGATAGCTACAGAGTAAAAGTCAGAACAGTTCGTTCACATGAGTGTGTTTGAATTAAGTTGGACGAGTCAAGATAAAATTTGTACCCTACACCTAAAGGTGTACCATCCTATTGCTGTATCCATGTGGTGTTGGAATAAGTGGAATAACAACCTTCCAATTGGGAAATTTCACATGAATGGCCTCTCATGTGGGAGGAAGAACTCAGAAGCAATTTTACAACGCGAGTTTCTCCATAAATGCATGAGCATGGCGGATAAAAATCAATGTTCATTTAATGGTAAGAAACTTTTTTTTATTTACTCCCAGATTGCCCATCAATTTTCACGTGTAATATGAAATATAGTTTTAATGTTAAAGCTGGCCATGTAAACCTAGATTATTTAGAAACGTTTATTCTTTAGGAGGGAAAAAATGATAAATCAGGGAAATCTTTTTTAATTAAATACATTTTAGCGTTTTCGCCCTATCAGTTACCTCTGCTCTCATAAAAAAAAAAACGCTGACAGCTATCACCATACCATACTACACCACTTTCAGGCTTAATAGCATGAAACCCTTCATCCTTACAGCGCCCACATTTAAACACACAAATACAAAAAAGTGTTATTACATGTATTACATGAATGCTGTATATCTCTCCTTTGGCAACGAACCAGTTCCTAACCAGCAGATGTTGTTAGATCGTCAATCTTGCTGTTATCGAACTTGCCAAATCCTACTTAAGTAACCTTGGTGTTGTGTTTGTTTTGTCAGGAGTTTATAGGCTAATAAAGGTGTGCGTGCACACAGGTATACACTGTTTGTCTTCTGTTTGTGTTTTCAATTGTGCCTTTCCTAACACTTAGGGCATAACGATTTTAAAGGAGTTGTTTTACTACTCTGTGTACTGTGTTGATGGGCGAAAAAATAGATTAGTTTAGGATTTTAAACTAAAAAAATGTCCTTTATTCAGCTGAACATGACCTGTCTTCTGTTTGTCAAAAGAAAAACAATACGCTATTATAATCTACGCAACATGTTATTCATAATATTAATGCATCTGAAAAGAATGAATGAGGGGAAAAGTTAATTTTCTCGTAATTCAAAAAGTTAAAATTGTACTTTTTATATTTATCACATGCAACATGAAATATTTCACGAATTTTTGGGGGGTTTTAATTTGGATGATTATGGCTTACACAGTTACAATGAAATAGATTTTTTTTCTAGAAAATGTGACTGTAGGCAATAATGATCAAATTTAAAATAATATAATGCTTTAAGCATTTTAGCTTATCAGTATGTGTAATGAGTCTAGAACATACTAAATGTTCACTGTCTTACACAGCTGATGAAAAATCACAATATTTAGTGTTTTGAGATGCACTAGTATGTGCTATAATAAATAATCCCTTCTCTTGGACTGCTTGTCTTCAGCAAACTGTTTACTGGCTTTCTTGTGAGCCAGCTCCAGGAGAGACTCCCTTCTGGGACGACGGCCATGCAGACTGACATGATGCAGTGTGCAGCGTATGGTCTGAGCACTGACAGGCTGACCACCTGCTTCTTCAACCTCTGCAGCAATGCTAGCAGCACCCATGTGCCTGTTTTTTTGGAAGCCAACTCCTTGATATGACGCAGAGCATGAGGACTGAACTTTGCTCGACCCTGACGAGGCCTGTTCCAAGTGGAACCCGTCTTGGGAAATTGCTGTATGACCTTAGCCATTGTGCTGTAGCTCAGTGTCACGGTGTTACCGTTCTTCTTATGCCTAGGCCATCTTTGTGGAGAGCAACAATTCTATTTCTCAAATCCTCAAAAAGTTCTTTGCGACTATTTTATTTAACGACTCTATTCCATGATACACAAATTTGTATGGTCCAGTCAAGCGGGCAAAAACGTGAACATGATGAATAGGACAGGTGGCTTTGCTTGTTTGAATGACATGTACAGGTATCACTAGGGTTGTATTCACTTATGTTGCCAGCTATAAAGACAATAATGGTTGTGTGTTGAGTTATTTTCAGAGGGCAGTAAATCTATACTGCTATACAAGCTGTAAAATGACTACTCTAAAGTCGATCCAAGTTTCATGTCTACAGTATAGTCCCTTGAGAAGATATTATAAAATGGTTGCTGAAATGTGAAGAGGTAACAGACATTTGTGGGCATTTTGGATACGAAAGGTTGGTCTGGCAGAGGCAGCGTGTCTGCCACTCATTGAATATTAAACTGTATTGCATGTTACCTGGCCCCTGCGTGCTAAATGCCAAATAATCAATGACTACATCCTAAAAGCGTGACAGATGTGAGATCTTGTTTACACCTCATGAGAACATTCGACTGTCTATGTGCCCCACCAGTGAAATAGTCAGGAAACAACAAATCCAATTTTAAAGATACAGAGTTTTACCAGGGCTCCTGTGTCATCTATGTGACGACAGGGGTGGGACAATAAGAAAATGTGAACCAACAAGGCTATACAAAAGTCGAAAATAAGAATGAAGGCAACAATACAGAAAGCTTTCCTTCCCTTGTTATAAAATGCTGTAGAGGCCAGACAAAAAGCGCTGAGAAGTCTGTCATTAATAACAGGTTAGAGATGTTTTTTAAAAAAAAAAAAAAGAAAAGAAAAAGAACTGCCAGCGAGTAATACTACTAAACAGTGGCTTTGAAATACAATACAAACTTTCTAGGGTGTTAATCGACATTTTTTATTTGAAAAAATAGAGAAATTCAGGACAAAATGGAAAAGAAAACATCCTTTCAGAGAAAACATTACAAACTACACTAAATAAATGCGACATTCAAATGCTAAATGGATACCCCCACTAAATATAACATTCAGCTGCTAAGCTAACATAGTGAATTTAGCCTGTAAAAACAAAGAGATTCAATAAAATTGCTTTCAATTATAAATACTCTCACATTGGCAACTTAATATTTTTTTTCTTAACTATCAATCTAACACAACTGTATTTTACTTTACTTTTTAATGCCTATTGGTTTTTTTTTTTTTAGGATTCCACTAGAATTTGTTTAATGTTATGGTCTATACCTGTGTTAATAATAAATGCACTTCAAGTATTTGATATTCATTAGGTATTTCATAATTTGTACACTTCAAAGCCCTGAGCTCTGTTAAGAAAATGCTGCTGGCAAATATGACGTACAAATTGGTACAGAAATACGACTAGCAGGTCAACAAAGTGATGGTTCATGATGATTGCTCATCAGAAAGGCTGTACAGTCCACAATGAAAGTACCATTTGAGATAAGAACACTTAAGTTTTGAATACCTGGGCATTAAAACATACCAACAGAGGAATAACATTTTTGACCACTATAATTTATTGAGTGTACTGATTTCACGTATTTGAGATAATATAACCCGAATAAAAAGTTAACACATATCAAAACAAAGGGAGACAGGAGTCAGTCTTGGAAATTTATGACTTGAAATCTATTGTATTTGTCTTTTTAGTACCAACACACGGATAGGAGTATGATATTAGTACCGTAGTAGTATGAACACCAAGTGTTAGCCAATTTTTTAATGAGGAAACTGAGCGGTTATGAAGTCCCGGCTCCTCCCTCCACATTTGCAGGCTGGTTGGATGATTTGTGGAAAGGAGTTTCCTTGAAAATGAACCAGCAGTTTGCAGCCCACAGAATGAGGTTAAGGAACCCAAAAATCTGCAGAAGATAAGACATATTAGTCAAAAACCTCTGGATGTTGTACGTGCAAGTTTAAGAATGTCAGGAAAAACGACCAGTTTGCTTACAACTTACCACAGAGGCGTTGAGTCGGCCCATGAGTGGCAGAGAGCCCGGCGTGCACTTGTTGTTGGGGTCCTTGCAAACGTCAAGAAGGGTTACAATGGTTGAAGGGCTGGTGGCCCACTTCACATCAGTCACGCCTTTAGCCCAAGCAGACGATGCTGTCAGCCACAAGAAGGCGAAGGCCGCGGTCACCACGAGGTCCTTAGAGAACAGAAGATAATGATGAAATTATTCAACGAACCACACTAATGGCACACAAGAACAAGTGACCACGTGACGCAGTGTGTTCCTTGGTTGCCAGGGAACCGCACCATCCGTACTGTTTCATTTACACAACTCTGTTACATGCTTTCTGTGACCTCTAGCTGGATTCCAAGAGGAGATGGACTTTTTGAGATCAAACGCAACCTTATACACACAAAATAACATATAAACACCACACGTTGAATTGTTTGAACTAAAACAATAACTGGCTCACTTTTTGATTTGTTTTTTCTCGAGGCTTTTTACTTTTGCGGTCTTGATTATTGATTATCTATTCTCTCTTATGCTGTTTTTTGCTTTTGGCTTTTTCAGTCAGTGCCAGGAAATATTTGTAAACAAAACCTAAGAGCTCATGCACTTGTATCACAAGAACTTAAGCGTGAGACTACATTTTAGGTTTTAACCAAGGTTTTTTTACCTGGCTTTTCACTGAGCGATGTGAAAAGTAAAGTGAAGTAGAGCTCTGTGGGAGCGGGAGGTAGAATTGTTCGAATCCAAGATTGATAATAGGCTCACCTTTTGATTTGTTTGTTCTTAAGGCTTTAACTTTTGCTGTCTTAACGACTGAATTTCTATTCTTGTTTTTATGTCCATTATATGAGAAGCATTTTCTGTGTGTAACCTCTTTGTCTTGAAGCACTTTGAGCTGCATGTCTGTATTGTGCTATACACAAAGTAAAAAAAAAAAAAAAACCTGCTCAGATGAAACTATAACGAGTGATATTAAACAGCAGTTCCAATGATGCACATGCAACCGTTCGCTGCATCAAACGCAATCTCTCAAGTTCTATAATTTCAATTTGATGAGGAGGAGGACCTAGCTACGCACTGCAATTCACCACAGCAACTGAAAAACATGGTTAATTCAGACAAACATACCACAATGGGACCACGACTCGATTCCCTGTATACATGCTGGTAGCCCAGGTAGAGCACTAATGTAGCAATGCAGTAGAGAAAAGCCAACACCCCAACAGAGACATAAAACTCTGCTGAGGATGCGTGATCTCCAGTCAGGTAGTAAGCAGAAGTGGTCGTTTCATTGGCTTTGCAGTCAGGAACATTATAAGAATGCTTCATCAGCCTGTGAAAACACAGACAGAAGAGCTGAACACATACTTACAATGACATGTTTTCTCACTGTGAAGGACTGTGAGACTATTTGTATACACGCACACACACACACCTGAATGGGTAGTCAAAGTGTGCCTGTATTTCTACAGGCTCGCTCCCAAGGCACTGCACATTGACGCTGGTGGTGCCACTGTATCCTCCAGTGGTAGCAAAGGCAAATATAGCAAACACCTGCAGTCACGAGCAAAAGATAAGAGGATGTACAGGGTTTGATCAAACCGTCACACATGTTTTCACACACACACACACTTCCTTTATTTTACGCAACACACATTTGACAGGAAGTCCATGTATTCATTGAAGTGTGCAATCACCGAGAAGTATGTGCAAAATTCACTGCAAAGCTGTGTCTGAGATGTGTGACATTAGTTTTCAGTTTATACAACAAGGTTCAACATATACGGACAATCCAGAAGTACACAGACCAAAGCACCTGCAAGTAAAACCAAAAGTTGTCCAGCTGAATCTTAACATTTAGCTACAGGTGCTACATTGAACATGCTAACATTAACACTAGCCATCTGTCCATCCACATAGGTTGGCTGACTGCTGAACTATTTGTACCCATATGGAGTACAAAAAATGACATAAGTATAAATGCAAAAATAAATAGTTAATGCATAAAGACATTAAAGAAATATATCTATTTATATCATATTCACTGTGGTCACTCCTAGAAAAGCTATGTAAAGCCGAAAGAGGAAGATCTATTTACCTCTTTAGCATACAACATAGAAATCTAGTAATAAATGTGGAAAAAAAATACGTAAATAAATAAAAATTAGTCATCAAAAAAACACGAGTAAATAAATTCCTTGAATTTTCTTCTGTATTTATTTATAGTTGCATTTATTTATACTTACGTCATTTCTCGTCCTCCATACAAACACACACACACCCAGCCAGCCAGCCAGCCAGCCCACCGCCCTACCCTATTTGAAGCGGTTTTAATGCTCAAAGGATGAGTTGCACAGCCTGAGTTGCAGCGGGTCACAAGACAAACGACATGATCCATTAGTTGGGTATTTTTGCTACCAGGGAAGCACAGCTGCTGTAACAGACACCCCGGCACAGACACGGGCCATATGGTTGAAAAAAACAACGCAAAAACGGGAGAGTTCCGAGCAAACTTACCCATTGAAGCAAACGGATGAACGCCAGCGGTTCTTTCAGAGGACCCAAGTCGAGGGTGAACCCCGAAGTCAGCACTTTCTGGTCCGGAATGACGACGCAGTTGAGGGAGAGAGAGGCGTTATGTTGCGATACAAGTCACGCACGAATAGTGCTCGCTACGTGCGTCGCTTTTAGCGTTCCAGTATTTCCCCCCACCCGACCAAGTTTTCCCACGTCCCCCGCCAGCCTTTTACCTGAGAGACGGTTTCCATCGTTCGTGTAGAAGTTAGTGTTGAGAATACCTCCCAGCTGGATCCTTGGGCAGCTCTTCAGGCTTGTCAAACTTTCTCCAGCTACGGCAGCGGAGCGCAGGAGAGGACACGTGACCCCTGCTGGGACCCGGAACTGAATGTAACATGTGTCAGGCTGCCACACGGAGGGCGGAGGGCTGAGCGCTGTGGACACCTTGGGGACCCCTTCTCCTTCCAAAGAGCCACTCAAAACACCCGCTCATTTTTATATTTATTTATTTTTAAAAAGCCAGCAACTGATGTCATCCATTTCCCACCTCTCTGGAGGTGGAGAGCAGAGGGGGGAGGGGGTGGTATTTTTCTCTCACTCGTTCTTTAATGTAAAATCGCTGAAAGCATCTTTAACAAATCTAGTATACGAGATAAAAAAAACAGATACCACACGCAGCAGCAGTTCTGTACTGCAAGTATTGTGTACATGTATGTAGTACACGAGTGATTTCAGTGCAAAGTTTAGAGAAAATCGATAAAACTAGAATAAATGAGAGAAAAGTGTACATACAGTCCACTAGTACTACAAGTGTAAACCCTACAATGGACTAGTGAACTGTCCTGCAGGCGTGTACACCTGAGCTGCTTTGATAAAAACAGGAGATCAGCTCCTTGACTCTGAGCCACATCAGATCAAACAAAGCTTAGTTAATGTAAACAATGACAAACTAAAGTGTAAATAAAATAAATGACAGCCCTGAAATAATAAAGTGGTCCCATGCTTTATGGCTTTTTCTGCCTCTCCTTCTTGTCCTTTGGCAAATTTGATATTTACAATTCAAATAAGCACTGCAACTGTACTGTGCTGCGCTCCTCCCCACGGCCTGTTTTCCATCTCACTCTGTGGAGTAGCAAAGGAGGACCTTGTGTGGGCATCTGTGTGAAACACAGCAAAAAACAAAAAAACAGCGGTTCGGTTCCCATCGTTCCTGTTAAAGAGCCAGTCAATAGGTTCGGTTTTCTAATATTTTAAGATGTGTTTTTTTTTTAAATATATTTTTGAGCTGTTTGCATTGATTCTCGAAATTAAAATAGTAACAAGCTTGAAACACTTGAATTAAAGTAAAATGAATTTAAAATACATTAAATGCTTTATTTCTTAAATAACTGATGAAAAATAATGATATTTGAATTTCTTGAGATGGTGTAGTTCAATTACACATATGTTACATAGGATTTAAGGATAAGATGCCAGAAGAAGTATGATAGTAATGATATTTATAATCAATCAGGCATCCTCTCACTATCCAGGTTAATTGGGTGTGGATGGTTGTCTATATGCAAGCCCATCTGACATATCTCACGTAAATCATCTGGGAGACAGTTAGGGAGGTGTTTCGTGTGACATCTGGACAGAAGACAGATGATAATTAGACTTGGTGGTGGAATGAAGAAGGACAGGAGAGCACCAGAGGAAGAAATGGGAAAGTGAGAGAACTGAATAGAGTCAACAGTAATACAAGGAGATGCAACGTAAGGTGAAGAGTGAGGTGGAAAAGGCTAAACAGAAGGTGTATGATGAGCTGTATGAGAGGTTGGACACTAACGAAAGAGAAAAGGATCTGTATTGTCTGGCGAGGCAGAGGGATGGATAGGGACAGGGATGGACACATACTACCAAGTGAGGAGAGTGTGCTGAGAAGATGGAGGGAGTACTTTGAGGAGCTGATGAATGAAGAAAATGAGAGGGAAAGAAGGGTGGAGGAAGTGGAAACTGTAGAACAGTTAGAATTATTAGTAAAGATGAAGTGAAAGCTTTGAAGAGGATGAAATTGGAAAGCAGTTGGTCCTGATGACGTGCCGGTAGAGGTAAGAAAGTATCTAGGAGAGAGGGCAGTGAATATTTTATGAAGCAATCCAACATGATCTTGGATAGTAAGGAGATGCCAGAGAAATGGAGGAAAACTGTACTGGTGCCGATCTTTAAGAACAAGGGTGATGTGCAGAGTTGTATATACTACAGAGGGATAAAGCTGATGAGCCACACAATGAAGATTTGGGAAAGAGCAGTGGAAGCGAGGTTAAGGAAAGAAGTAATGATTTGTGAGCACCAGTATGGTTTCATGCCAAGAAATAATCACTACAGACAACAAAAAGTTGCATTGTGTCTTTGTGGATGTAGAGAAAGACTATGACAGGGTGCTGAGGGAGGAACTGTGGTTCTGTATGAGGGAGTCTGGAGTGGAAGAGAAGTATGTTAGACTGGTGCAGGATATATAAGAGAGCAGTATGACAGTGTTGAGGTGCGCTGTAGGATTGACAGAATGCTTCAAGGTGGAGGTAGGACTGCATCAAGGATTGGCCCTGAGCCCCTTTTTGTTTGCTATGGTGATGGACAGACTGAAAGATGAGGTCAGGCAGGATTCTCTTTGGATGATGATGTTTGCAGATGACATTGTGATCTGTAGTGAGAGCAGGGAGCAGGTGGAATAAAACCTGGAGAGGTGGAGGTTTGCGCTGGAAAGACGGCGAATGAAAGTCAGTCGTGGCAAGACAGAACACTTGTGTGTAAATGAAAGGAAGGCAAGTGGAACAGTGAGGTTACAGGGAGTAGAGGTGGAAAAGGTCCATGAGTTTAAGTAGTTGGGGTCAACTGTTCAGAGCAACCGGGAGTGTGGTAAAGAGGTGAAGACACGAGTGCAGACAGGGTGGACTGGGTAGAGAAAAGTGTCAGGAGTGATCTGTGACAAAAGAGAAGCAGCAAAAGTGAAAGGAAAGGAGGCAGAACTGGAGGTTGCAGAGTTGAAGATGTTGAGATTCTCTTTGGGAGTGACGATGATGGACAAGATTGAGCACATCAGAGGGACAGCACAGGTCAGACGTTTTGGAGACTAAGTTAAAGAAGCCAGACTGAGATGGTTTGGACATGTGCAGAGGAGTAACAGTAAATAAATTGGTAGAAGGATGCTCAAGATGGAGCAATCAGGCAGAAGGCAAAGAGGAAGTCTAAAGATGAGATTCATGTATGTGGTGAGAGAGGATATAGAGATAGTTGGTATGAGAGAAGAAAATGCGGAGGACAGGGAAAGATGCTAGAAAAAGCTAGGTAAACCTAAAGAGGAAGGAAGTGTGGGGCCAGCACAAGTAGTGCGATGTATTGTGCCATTGTAATGTGTATGAAAAGTAAGTCACTCATTTTGTAGATTGTACCTGTCACTGTAACTAAATAATAACATAAATAAAATTATCATTTAAATTTTCTTTGAATAAAAGTAGATGTATATTTGTAAATATAACATTAAAATTACTTAACTATTAATATTTAAGTAGCACTTCACGTTTACACTGCACCCAGAGTACCACAACATATATTTTTAGTGATTATGACTGCATTTTCTCACAGTTTGTACTTCATAATTAATAAGCTCTGCATATGCTCTCAAAATATGCACACTGAACAATTTATGTGGGCTCGTCTATGTCTGTTGTCGTGATGTGCCTCTATATTTAGAACAAGTTTAAGAGGTTCACCCAATCCCTCCAACACCTCCCCCTGCAGCCAGCCTGCAGACTGTTTTACAGCTTTCCCCGATTTAATGGATGCCCCATGCTGCACACCATAACAAATATGAATGTAATATTGTAATATGTTACGTTTAGCATTTCTACTGTAATTTATTGACTGTATTTTATAGAGTCACAAACCCCTTCACACAATAATGGTAATTAGCCTACTTTTCACTTGGGGTCGCTATTTCTGCAGACACTACATCCACGCAATTAAATAAGTCTTCTTTTCCTCTCTATCCAAGGCAAACCCTGTGGCTCACATGACTCCCATCAGTGTACACTGCACTCATTCAGACGCGGGCTGTCCACTTAATTAGACAGCTTCCATTTGAGTGAATGAAATGCTCAGTCTTTGTACACTTGGTTTTCTGCATTTCACTTGCCTGCCTTTTCTCAACAAGACACCCGCGACTAAAGCAAAGTAAAATCTAGGTCTTTTTTAAAGTTATCTTGATAGAACAAATCTCGAAGGAATAAGAGTGGCTTTGTTCTTCGCCTTCTAATAGTTGACTGGCCTACCACGGGGGTGGGGCTGGGACTCCATTGTACAGTCCCTTTGTGGAGGAATGCTGCTCTACAGATCAGATTGTTTGGTTTGTGATGCATCTGAAAATCAAGAAATGAGAAAGGTCCAAACACACTCAAGGGGATTTTCCTGATAGTATGTGAATGTGGCAACTGTAAGTTGTGGATTTAAGTTTTTAGGTAAAACCGCTGAAACTTGTTTGGCAACTTTTGTTTTTGACTGTGGTGAGATCACACCTTTTGTAGACTTACAACAAGTTGGACAGGTTGTTCCACACCACACCGAACAGGAATAGATCAAATACTCAGCATGTCTTTCTCAAGGCAAAAGCATTCTATCCTGCTCTGTCATGTATGTCTTTTAATGGTCCTTAGGTAAATTAGGCCTATCGCAGCAACAAATAGGGGATTTTCTTTGCACAACACATGACCAGTGGTCACGAGTTAGTTAGGACCTACTGTCCCATCACATGCCCAAATTTAATTAAGAAAATTTAAGAACATAATCTGAATGATTGCAAACAAAATCTAACTAAAAATATATAACTGAAGACTGCAGTCAGTTACACAAAAAGTTTCAACTAATTCATTTACAGAAGGTAATAATAATAAGGTATAACATACAGGTTATTTCTTCGGTCCTGCTTTTCTGTTGATGTTGCTTGCTTAAACCAAACACTCACACATTCTCTCTGAACAGGATTTTTTTTGCATTGATGGCAAGACTCTTTCACTGGTTGTAGGATTACTTAGCTTCAATGTGATTTAATCTCTGGTTTGAGCCTCCCGACATTACACTAGATGCAGATGTTTGATCCCTCACAAAGCAAAAGTGATACGAGTGTCAAGAAAAAGGCCATTCAATTTAAACACCACAAATTACACAAGCTAGTGTTGTATTTCATTTTGTTTGCACTCATGGACACGAGCATGAATTGAGTACTCGTATACAAAATGAACAATTAGTACATCTCAATAAAGTAAGATGTCATTCATGAGTTCATTCTTTTGTAATTTCGTATTTTGTATGTTATATTCTCAATTAATTACATGTAAAGTGAATAAATTGAGCTGAAGGCCATAATTATCAAAATTAAAGTGAGTTAAGCGCCTGTAACATTTTAATTTATGTGTAATTAGTCTAAAATATTTCATACGTTTAGTATCAAATTTTTGAGATGCACTTGTATAGGCAGGGGAAAACATTTAAAAAGGCATTTCACAGGCTGCTCTGTAGGGGAAATAAACTGTGAATTTTGGCCAAAAACCATATACAAGGAAATATACATGTGCTTTATCTGACATTGTATATTATTACAATATGAGCCAGGGCTTTATTATCCATCCCTCAGTCCAGGCTGAGGCCTGAGGGTCACCAGGCTTTCTCTGTCAGGGCCCCCACGAGATCAGATTAACAGACTCTTTAGCCCTTTATAGATCTCTCTTAAAAACACACTTTTTCAGGTTTTATTGTCTGACTCTTTGAAATTCACGTATTCATTTTTGTACACTTTGCAATGTCGAAACCTTCTTAAATGAGCTAAGTTGCAGATACTTTATATTGCTGTATTTTAATGCAAGCATCAGCTTGTTTTCTTGACTTTGTATACCCTGTATTATGCTTGTGATAATAGCTTTTAGTCGTTTGTTTACCTTTTAGTAACACTAAAACACTTTGTAATTGCGTTTTAATAAATAACATTACCTGGCTGGTGAACTAATGGGATTGTGTCATTAATCATGAAGCAGCAATAAGGTGCAACTCCATTAGGGTCTGTAGTTCAGTCATGGTCATACTTGAATGTACTTTTATTATATTATTAGTACTATATCAGTAAAAGACAAACAAGATAGCGAGCCTGCAGTGATCTCTCAGGTCCTAAATTCGGGCTTGTTGGAGTTACATGGCAGTACTGCTCAACCTATCCTCACTAAGCGTTGACATTAATTAGGCTACTGTGGCGTTCGACGACGCCCCCTCAAGAGTGAGCCAATCAGAAAAGCGTATAGAAAGACAAACAGAGAGCCAGCCAATCACAGTAGTTTCTCTCTCAATAGCGCTTTAGGGAACCCAAGACACAATTCTCTAGCTCGTTCTGTGTATCATGTCAGCAAAGGGGTTACAAGAGCGAATATTTTATGATAAACTCTCCTGTTAATTGAAATTTGCGACTATTTTTCACATTTTATTTATTTATTTTTGTTACCGCTGCTGCGCAGAGGAACAGTCAGACCTTTGAGGAAGCTCGAAATAGTCGCTGTCAGGACTACTGTTTGTTGATGTCATCCGCGGCAGAGCTGTTGGTGACCTAAGCAAGATCGGGATAAACAAAGACTCGTTCTTGTGTGTTTTTCCCTTCTCCGTTGAGTTTCCTTTGCCAGCGACACGAGCAACGAGGATGAGAATTTTCCCGTCCTGTGTCCTGCTGTTGTTAGTCCCCACTTTCGCGGCTGATGTAGCCTCGGGACACTCGGTTTATTTGAAGCGCTCAGACGCTCCGGGGAAAGCGGTGAAAATCGTCAGGAGGTCTCTGCCTGCATGGCTGTCTACATCGGCAGGCCACGGGATCAAACCCAGAAGCACCGACTCATGCGAAGCCCTTCAGGGATACGAAACCAAGTTGGGAGACAACACCCACCAGGTGAGTTTCCAGCTGAGCTCGGGTTACTGGCCACACACTGGCTTGACGCGTAGGTGAGCCAGGATGGAGCGCAGGTGCATCGATGGGCCTGAGCACCTCGCTGCTGACGGGCGAGTTTCCCAGCTGGTTGTAAACCATGGAGCCCGGTGTAAAATAACAACACATAATTCGTTTTAAAATAGTATCCTCCATCTTTGCCATTCTGGCTACCAATTTTTTGGACTGCCATGATTCTCTCTTAAGTATTAGTTGCAGTGAAATGCAATTTAGACGAGCAGCAAAATGCACGTTTTCCTCATACCTGAAGACCTACGCAGGCATGGCCGTGAACTGTACCTTATTCTCCTCACAACGGAGCTGTATTCTGTAACCGAGGATCACAGTTTTGCCTGCCTCTCTGACAGTGATTGTGAATGTTGAGAGAGAAATTGGCCCAGTGGAATCCATGTGACCTGCGTTGTGGTGCCTATTTTCTGTTTGTGTTGCAGTTGCAAAGCAGCAAGTTGGTTAAGATGCAGATAGGCTGCAGTACAGTGTTTCCTTTTTACTTGCACGTAAATCCGGGAGTGCAGAGTAAGCCAAATTGTTGTGATGTTTAGAAGATTTCACCAATTTGGCACAGTGGTTTCGACAAAGCACAGAAATCTGACTTATGGTGTAAAAATGTCTATCTGGTATTAGATGCTCGCAAACAAACAGGGAGGGTGACCTCATCAGAGTCCTGTCTTGCTATTTTCTCACTGCCGTGTGATCAACTTTGCATTGCAGCTTTTGTATATACCTCGCTATCGAAAGCTGAAATGTTCCTCTGTACAGTATGCTTCAGCTCAGCCTCCACCCCTGCTGAAAAAGAATCGGTTTAACAGTTTGCAAACATTCAAAATAATGAAAAATAATGGACCATTGAGTGCGTTTTGGGAAGACATTTAAGCAGCAATCAGATGAACTAAGATAATGAAAGCAAAAGTATTTTTGTTTAAACCATGTTGCTTGATTCGCACTGAAATATTGTGACATCCTGATGCGCCTCCTAAATTTTGATGTGATGTTTAGTTGAATTCAGCAGTCTGTGCTGTGTGTGATGAAAAGCTTGTCTCCTTCACCTTTTACTTGTTCATCTGCTTTGTGTTCATTGCTCAAACACATTGTGAGAAGGAATCACGGTGCCAGCTGAAATAGTTCTATATATATATAACAGTGTGGTCAGTTCCTCCCTGCTTGTCATAACTTAATATCATTCAAACTTTTTTTTAAATATAATGACTTTGTTCTTTTTCTCAGAATATCTTCAAGGATCTGAGTGGGTCAGTGTCGCTGGCCTGGGTTGGAGATGCCACAGGGGTGAGTGCTTTTCCGTTTGCAGCCTTCATTTCTACCATGAAATGCTTATTCTTCAGTGAACTGTATAAAAGTGACAATGTAGTCCGCCTGCACACTGAGTTCCGTCACGTCAGGGTCTCATACACATTATTAAATGATCCATGCTTTCTTCAATTTGAACCTTCTTTCTTGGCAGGTCATCCTGGCTCTAACTACTTTTCAGGTGCCCATCTTCATGATAACAATTGGGCAATCCAAGCTCTATCGAAGGTAAGTCTCACTCTATATAGTGTATATCCTCTCTTAGAAGATATACATTGTTTGTATTTGATTTTTGATTTAAGCATTTGTCTCCCAGTGAGAACTATGGGAAGTCATTTGAGGACGTGACCAACCTTATCAACAACACCTTCATCCGATCAGAGTTTGGTATCGGTATCGGCCCTGAGAACTCTGGGAAAGTATGTCACATGTTTAACAAGTTTCCACAGATGAATTGCTGCAGGAATGTGTGCCTATTTTGAATCCTATCATTTTTATTTCATCAATTAGAATATTTCAATCTTGATTTTAGGTAATCCTGACAGCAGATGTGTCCGGAAGTCACGGGTCTCGGATCTTTGTCTCTGATGACTTTGGAAGGGGTTTCACGCACCAGGACCTGCCCTTTATTCCTCTCAGTCAGATCTCATACAACCCTGACAATTCCAGTGTGCTGCTGGTCCTCAGCAACAATGTACGTAGTGATTGTTGAAGAGCTACATTTTGTTTGGAAAGTTACTATTTTAGGAGTATATTTACAGTATTTTATCCAGTCCGTACAAACTTGAAAGCTCTAGTTCTACATCTTGATTCAGCATTTTAAATTTTTCTTTATTTGGCTGCTCGTTTTTCATGGCCTGTTGTAAAACCCTTAAGCAAAAGCCTTCACCTCACTTCCTCATAGCAAGTAGATGCTGTTGGTTAATCATTTTTTATGTATTTGCACAGAGCACCTTTATTAACATGGCCATGGTGTTTATGGCCAGCTCTCTCCAGTGCGAGACCTGTGTAAACAGTGGTGCCATTTTTGTTTTAACACCAAGTTCCTCATTTAATAAATTTGTTTCTGTTCTGTCCTAGAATGAACTATGGTTGTCTGAAGATTTTGGTAGCAATTGGAAAAAGCTCCATGACATGGTGTGCCTGGTGAAATGGTAAGACAAGGGACAAACCGATGTTGTCAGTGTTTTTGTCTAGTATTTAGTGAACAAATAGTGTCACTGGGTATCTTCAAATGAGTGTGTTTCAGGGAGATATTTCTTTTCAGTGAGATTAGGACGAGTGGAACAACCTCGGTCTTATATGTCTGGCATTTAGCAAATATTTAAAATGATAATGTATTGTGTAGTCAGTTGTGAAGTTGCTCCTCCAACAAGCAGATTATTGCAGCTCAAAGACAGTGGTATTCTGCCCCTTTTGATTTTTTTTTTTATAGCGATAAAAGTAAAGTAATTATGTATATAAAGTAAAGTAAAAATGTTAAAAGTAATCTGAGACTAAAATGTTAATATTTCTCTGGTAAGACAGCTGCACCTTTTCAAAACAGGCAGTAAAACTGCATTGCTTTGACTGGCTGTTTACCTAACTTTGTTCCTGGCAACCTCTTGCACAAGTTTTTTTAAAGGAACTTCCTGGTATATAACACTAGTAAAACTGGCCATACGAAATATACTCTTCTTTTCTTAAGGCTGTGGTTTCAAGATCACTGTGTGTGAGAGAACTTTATGTACAAAACATCAACCTAGAGATGGTGAGCTGAACCGGCACCATTTTCAAGAAGCGCAAGGTTATGTGCTGTTTGTAAAAAAGCCATTTCATGACAAAACAACACCTATTGTCGTAATAAATGGAGAGTACACAAAGAATGTTATAGGAGCCCTGATTTGCAATTTGTTCATTTTTAACAAGGGGGCAAACAAAAGGATGGGATCCAGAGAAAAAACACTAAATTGCTCAAAAGATGGTCTGTGTGTAGTAATGCCATTTCACATTTATGCTTTTAGTAGCCATCTAGTAACCATCTTGAATAGAAGAAGAATTGGTTTTAAAAGCTGTGGGCAGAATAAACATAGAAGTGTCTGTCCACTTTTGATTAAAATGCCGTCTCCTTTCTTTTTTTTAGAGCATGCCGTGTGATGAAACGACTTTGAGTGTTCTTGTCTCTCATCTCATTTAATGTCGTCCTTCTGCTTTGTGTTTGTTTGTTTCTCACTGATGTGGTAAAATGCCTATCAGAATGTACAGAATTGATTGAAAGTAAAAACTTTTGGGATGATTGGTCTATGAATTTCATGGGTGTCTGCTGTAAGGGCTGAAAATGGCATATTGGTGATAATGGATACACACATCAAAATGCGACAGTTTTCAATTAATTACCGGTTTAGGTGCCCCCTAAGCACCCCTAGGACTATGTCATCCATCTGTTATGCTAACATATCCCTAACTCTGTGGACATATGTGTCTGCTTATTTAAAGTTCTTATTATTGTCCTCTCTGATTCTAGGGGAAGGGATAATACCATTTTCTTTACCGCCAGCCACAATGGATCCTGCAGTAAGTGATAACATCTTGTAACCTGACATAACCATGAAAGTAACATGATCCTGGCCAAACGAAGCAAAGGATATATATCCTTAGTATATGACTTGTTTGTCATTAATACTCACTAGCCTAAATATCAGTAATGTAACTTGAAAATTTGTGTGATGCTGTTGCAACTTTATTCCTAAATTGTTTTATCCTTTTTTTTTTTTTCTTTTTTTCCCGCAGCTGATCGGGGAATGCTGGAACTGAAGAGGACCACAGACTATGGCAAGACTATTAAGTCTATTGCCAATAAGATCTACTCCTATGGCCTTGGTGGACGCTTCCTCTTTGCGTCTGTAATGACTGACAAGGTCAGTATTCATCCATTCAAATGTTCATTGTTTAGACTGTGTGTTTAAGAAAAAGCTTCAGTGTATCCATTTTGAAATTCAGTGCTTTTAGTGGTTTGAGATACATGCCAATGAATAGATAAATATTTTTTTTGGTAGCATTTCTTTATTTAAATTCTATCTCTGTGTACGGTTTGAAAGAGACCACATTTGGAATGTGTTACACATGAGGAAATATGTCAAATTATGATATTTTACAGGGGAACATAACAGAGTTTGCACATCCAAGTCTCTGTGTGCCTGTCCAATAAAGTCTTAACTTTAATTGTTGTAATTGCTTATTTTGTCATTATTCCCACTGTATGTCTGTCCTCCCTATTTATCTTCCTTCCCCATGTCTTTCCTCTGTAGGGCACTCTAAGGGTAATCCATGTGTCAGTGGACCAGGGCGAGACATGGAACATGGCCCAACTGCCCCCTGTTGGTCATGAGCAGTTCTACTCCATCCTGGCAGCAAATGATGACATGGTCTTCATGCATGTCGACGAGGCCGGAGGTAAGTCTGTATATAAACCCCACTTGTTTACTCACTACTATGTCGTATTATCATCAGTGCAGTCCTGCAACTGTGAGACAGTACGTGTGATGCACTACGTCTGTGTTTTGGTTTATTTTACAGATACAGGGGTTGGTACTATTTATGTATCAGATGACCGGGGCACTGTGTACTCCAAGTCACTGGAGCGCCACCTTTACACCACCACAGGGGGTGAGACAGACTTCACTAATGTTACCTCGCTGCGAGGAGTTTTCACCACCAGCATCCTGACAGAAGGTATCTATTCATGTGACTGTGCTTAGATAAGATGCCTTTACTCAAATTCCCCTGACAAAACACAGGTGTATCACATCTCTATTACATACCAGAGGGAGTGACATGCTCAATGTTAGATGTGCTGTCAGTCTGAAGCAGCCGGCTGACATTTCAGCAGAAATTTCTCATATCAGTTTCCAAATCTTAAGTACATCCTCTCTGCTGATCATGTCCTTTCTCCCTTTTATTTTATTTTGCTTTTTTCCTTCTACATTATGTAGTTGTTTAATTGATATTGCAATGGCAGTATAGGTCCAACACTAGCCTTCTTGTAATTTTGGGGTACCTGAATTAAAGCTAAATATAAACGTATTGGTTTTTGATAGGAGTTTCAGCAAAATGTTTAATATGACCTGTAAATGTTGTGTCCCTGTCTTGTCCTAGATAAGTCGGTGCAGTCTGTGGTTTCCTTTGATCAGGGCGGGGAATGGGTTCCCCTGCGAAAACCTGAGGACAGCAAGTGTGATGCTACAGCCAAAGACCCAGAAAAGGTAAGAAAATTAAACTGGGGTGTCTGAACCGAAAAAAACAAATAGAAATTTGTTGTATTTATCTCTGTTCTATTGATGAAAACTATTTACTTTTGTAGCTACTAGGTTCATTTTGTATTTTCCTGTGAGATGTACTGAGATGTATTAATTCAATACATCATCTTTTAAATTTAATTTTGGATTTTGGTGTCAGAAAAGAGTACATATATCATGGCAGTATTTGTAATATACCACTTGGGTTTTTGTTTGTGTTTATAGTGTAGTCTCCATATCCATGCAGCTTACAGCATTGCTACAGGACTGAACGTTCCCATGCTGCCTCTGTCTGAACCAAATGCAGTGGGTCTCATCTTGGCTCATGGTACACTTTAGTTCAGTGTTTATACATGTATTTTTGATCAAAATTTTTTCAGGTCAACTAAAAAGTATTTGTTTGTATATAGTGGAACAATTTTCCCAACAGCTTCTTTGTGTCTCATAAGGGAGTGTTGGGGATGCCGTCTCAGTGATTAAGCCTGATGTGTTTGTGTCTGATGACGGGGGATATACCTGGATAAAGGCCCTTGATGGTCCCCATCACTATGCTATCCTGGACTCTGGAGGGCTGTTGGTCGCTGTGGAGCATAACCCCAGTCAAGGTGTCAACGAGATCAAGTGAGTTACAGGGAACAATGGAGTTTGGTGATGTGTGAAGTCTGTTGCCTGTTTACTTTGCCTGTGTTTTGTATTATATTCTTCTTTATTTTAGTGAATCTGTTCAACCCCAAATCACAAAGATATATTTACCTATTTACCTGTTGTGCTTCTTTTCCTTCTTGGTGGTTTTTCTCTCTGTGTCACAATGCAGACGAAAGGGTACATTTACTCATGAATGAGAGGCTAAAAACTCTCTGACTTTATAACTGAGCTGAGAAGCAGCCCATTAGTGTTTCTGTCCTGCGTTACATTGAGCACAAACCTCTCATCCTAATCTGGTGATGAGATCCTGATACAGTGATACTCTCTGTGGATTATCCTGAGTAACACATTGCTGTTTTCACACACACAACTTCACAAGTCTTTCTCAAAAGCCTGGTATCATTTAAAGTCAAACTATGCTAATGTTTTCAAATGCAGATTTTCTACTGACGAAGGCCAGTGCTGGGGTGTGTACAAGTTCACCAAAGACCCAATTTTCTTTACTGGGCTGGCATCAGAGCCTGGAGCTCGTTCCATGAATGTCAGTATCTGGGGCTACAGAGTCTCCCTTATCAGCCAGTACTGGATCTCCTTTACCATCGACTTCAGAGATCTTATCACCAGAGAGTGTGAGTCACACAGTACTATGTTTGATACAACAAAAAGATGACATTTGTCAAAATTTTGCAATGTGTTTGAGATTTTAATGGAAACAGAGGCCAAAATATTGGTATTTGTAGGTACTGACGATGACTATGTGCAGTGGCTGGCCCACTCTGATGACATCAGTGACCCCAAAGATGGGTGCATGTTGGGCTACAAAGAAAAGTTCCTACGGCTTAAGAAAGACTCTGTTTGCTTGAATGGACGTGATTTCCATGTCAGCACTGAACCAACCCCGTGTCCATGCACCCTGGATGACTTCCTGTGGTAAGACAGTGTCTGTGTCCCAAATCCATCCAACTCTGCAGTGTATACTACATACTAATATTCATAGTATAAAAACTGATTTAAACACTTTACAGCAAATAATATGATTTTTGTGATTGAGTCAATCATACTGTAACTTTCTTAAGTCCCAAATAGAAATTTCGTAAACATTCAAACTATTGTTTGACTCCATTATCTTTGTGCATTTAACAGTTTGGCAACATATGATATATAGCCATTATTGTGACATGAGAATATACTTTATCTGAAGTTTTGGATATCATATCTGCTATGTTACAAGTATTGTCTCTTCCTGGTTTTAAATGCTGCATTATGAACATTATGTACTTTTCTCAATTTTTATGGATCTTAATATTTGCCCTCAGTCATTTAATTCACATTACTGATGATTAGTTCTCATTGTGAAATATTTTGTCAAAGTACCAATAGTCATCAATACAATATTGTTGTAGTAATATACTCATATCGTGTGATGAGATGACTTTAGTTGTGAATTGGTGCTATATATATATATAAAATTGACTTGACACTGTATTGCATTGTGGAAAAATGTTATCCATCAGTACCATAATCAACCTTGCATTCTGTCTACTGAAAGTTTAGTCATATTTTCCAGTGTGGATACAATGCATAAACTGAAAACCTGATTAGAATTAATACATAGTTTGATAAAAGCACAAATCCTTTGAATTTTACTTAAAAATATATAAAAGCAATTCTTTGTCATGAGATGTTATGTTTAGATTTACTTTGGTTGTGTGTGTTGTTGTCTGTACTTTTTCTGAGTGGTAGCTAAAATCCCTACCTAGACAGAGGTTTAAGGGTTGCTCATTTGATGTGCTTAACATCTTTGACACTAGAGCTCAAGCTAAAGGTTTATTCTGCAATGGATGTAGTGGAGTCTACATTAAACATGCCAAACTAGTATTGAATAGGAGTGTAAACATAACCTAATTTGAATTTCTCCTTGCGACTTCAAACCTAACTCAGAAAATACTGATCCAAACATTTGGTCAGTTATACAAAGAGCAAAGAACATTTTTTTTCTGCAAAACTGGCTTATCATCCCAACATTTTCCAACTCTTTGCAGTGACTTTGGATACTATCGTAAAGAGAACAGCTCGGAGTGCGTGGAGCAGCCAGACCTCAAAGGCAAGGTGCTGGAGTTCTGTCTGCACGGCAAAGAGGAGAAACTGCTGACCAAAGGGTAAGTCCAGCACGTATCCTTACGTCAGTTAATTTGTGAAAATAATATTATCCTATGAACAGGCAGTATCTTTTTGATAAGATGCAGGAGGTAGCAGTGAATGTGTTGGACCTGGTCTGAGTCAGAGGAGACAAGTTATATGAATGAGGTAGTCATTTTCATGCAGAGATCAGCCAGAGCAAATATGAAGGAAGGGTGAGAGTAAGTCTCATCAAAAAAAAGGAAATACTCATCAACAATGTAAAGGGTTTCCACCATTGTCAAGTCATCTTTCTTCAAGAAAAGTATGGAAATTCATTTATTTAAACCATTATGTTGTGCTATAGTAATGAATCCGTGACAGTCTTTTGTAGTAGTAAACTAATTTGCATTGGTCGGAGCCAAAACATGTCCTTTTCTTCATTTACTTTTATCTCAAATGATAATGTGTTTATATAGTTGCGATTGAAAGACAACTTTTGCCAAAAAATACATTCATTTATTGTTTTGTCTACTTAACCAAAAGTTTATCAAAATCTGTTTATCAGTCAACATGATGTGTAAACCTCCAACTATGATACATTCTTGATTGTGTGTTTGTTGAATAGTTATAGAAAAATCCCTGGAGATAAATGTGAGGGAGGACAGGTCCCCCAGCGTAAAGAGATTGACCTCCGCCAGAGATGTGTGAGTGATCTAGTGGACCCACAACTTCTGGTCAGTTCCTCCAAATACTAAGACGTCTTCTCTATGCTGTATGGTTACCTGCATTATATGTGTTTTTGTAGCACCATTTTGCCTCAGTGTTTCTGTCTGCTGTTATTTTTACAGATAGACAATCCCTCTTCCAAATCCGTACCCATTGTGATAACAGTCATCATTGTCTTGCTACTGAGCATCGCAGGAGGAATTGTCTTTGTCAAAAAATACGTCTGTGGTGGCAGGTTAGTAAATCTTTCAGCACACATGTAGTTATTGCATCTAAAAAAGTCAAATATGCTTTACTATTTTAATTTTGTTAATTATTATGAATTATTATGAATTATTTGATGTGTAATTGATATAAGAAAGTGTAATTTTTTAATTACATAAACATGACCCTTTCCATGATATTTCAATTTTTTGAGATGCACAAGTAGTTCATACATTCTATATAGAGAAGAACATGGCTTTTCTTTTTCTGTCCTTCCTTGTATTGGAAGTGTTTTACTGGGTTGTGTTCACAATGACCTGACAGTATTTTCAATGTGCCCTGCAGGTTCTTGGTTCACAGGTACTCAGTGCTGCAGCAGCATGTTGAAGACAATGCATCTGAGGGGATGGACGATCCGCTGGAGACCAACCACATTCACAACGGCAAGATCGAGTTTCATGATGATTCTGATGAGGTAAAGTGGATAGTGAGTGCTTTTCCGGTAGAAGTCATTTGCATGTGTGTAGATCTGAAAAACTTGCTGGTTAATGCATAGTGATAGATGATGTGACAGAGAAATTCAAAGAACACAGAAAACGTAAATAATTAGCAATGTACCTTGAGGCTCAGAACAAATAATTTTAATCACTATTGGAGGCAACACCAGAGAATAATTGCTGCTGTTAAACTTAAAAAAAGCAGCAATCAGAGGATTTATCATTTAGATTATAGGGTGTCTTATCTAAACACCTAATAAACACTGACGATTTAATGAAACCATGCTGCCCCACTGAGCACATCTAATTTACAGGCCTGTCTTGTATATGTAGAGCAGAACATGAAATAATAATGACATATTAGTTGATATGAATATTCTTAATACTTGGTAAGGATCCCGTAACTGTTAAAACTTTACTGTTGAAAAACATATGTTTCAGTGCTCCTTTGCAGAAAACTATGTAATGTCACTCTATATTAATTCTGATTCCACTAGACTTTCTTCTTACTTTTCAGTGGACGTATACGCTGATATCATAATACCTGTTATAAGCTAATGGCTGATACATTCTCACAATCAGTCAGAATCAAGACTCCTTAAAAGTTTTGAAACTTATGTTCCATATTCTGTCTTCATTGTGTTTATGAAATATTATTGTCTTTGTCCAGTTTCTGAGTGATTCAAGCATTGCAGAATGATTTTACATAATTGATATAACCTTAACATGAATTCACCTACATGTAGGTCAGCCGAGTTACTGAGTTCTGGGTCTGTAAATATGACTATGGTCTCTTTGTTTGCTCACCTGTGTTGGTTCCGGCTTCATTGCATCTTGTTCCTTGTCTTTACACAGGACATGCTTGAATAGCAAGCGCAACCTGCCAAGCGCCTGAGCAAAAGGTTAGTGGTCCCCCCTTTGACTGACTGCTGTTCCCGTCCCCAGCTACTCCTTCCTTTCGCCTTTTAGTATGAAGTTTGGCTTCGGCTACCAGAGAAAAAGTCATCTATGAAGTATAATGAATGTACGGAGGCTTCTTGGGACTACCGTCACAGTTGAGAACTTGTAGTGTTGTGCTTCAGTTATTGATTCCTTTCAATGATTGAGTTTGAATCTTCAAGTTATTTGTTTTAGGCAACAAAGAAGTGATGCACTCATTTGAACTGCTGACACAGCTAGGGCAGTGGGTATTGAAGCAAAGCTTGTTCTCTGAGTCCCCCACCATTGCATCATGGGTCCTGCCTGTCTCATCACTTGAGAGTGGTCTGTTGAGGAAACTGTGATTTTTAAAATTTTTTTTTTTCTTTCTCTTGGACCTGTACATGAAACTGCTTTTCTTTGACATTTTTTAATGTTACCTCAATAAGATGTTGATAACTGGTTAATAATGCTCCTTGACCAGGTGAGTTTTAATTCCTACTTTTCATGAAGTATTTCTAACAAAGTGGGCTCATGAATGGCCGAGAGTATGTACATTTTGATTTGATTTGAATTGTTGTAGTCTGTGTTTGGAATACCAGCCCGCATAATTTTGGTACTTTATGGCACTGGGGTCCATAGAAGTAATAAGACACAAGTGGAACATTTCCATTTGCCTTGTTTATAGCAATAACATTTTCAGATTCAGTATCTTTTCCACGCATGTTAAGTAATCCTATTGGCACAATATTTCCAGTGTATTCAGCTGCTCCATGTGATGAATGGAGCTGCCACTGCGTGAAACACAGCATCAGTGTACAAGGTGTGTGTGTGTGTCTGTGTCAAGACAGAATTCGTTCAAAAATTGTTCTCAGCTCTAACTGCATAAAGCACAATATCCTTTGTATGCTTAGAGTTTTTAGGTTTTTCTTAAATGGGAGAATGATTTATAGTTTAAGAGAATAGTAATTACTGTATTCATCCATAATTTACATTTTTTTTTTTTCCTAATGAACTTTTGAACTTGTGTACCAAATGAAAAATTGTAACATTTGTGATCAAACACATTCACATGTGACACAATAGTAAATACTTAGATATTTTTTACATTGGATTCAGACAAATTCTTCCAAATAATTTAAAGAAAATCTAAGGAGAAGTGCAAAAAAAAAAAAAAAAAAATTATGTACATTTTGTATAGCATAATTGACACTGTAGCCCTTTAGAAGAGTTAACAGGCCTGTTAACAGGTATAAGCTGCGACACTGTGTGAGGTGTTATTTTAATAATTTGTATCAGAGGTGAAGAAAATTCTCTGAAGTAACAGGGTTATTGAAAGTATGCCCTTTTTTTCAGTGGTTTTCCTGCTAATCAAACTGATACTATTCTACTGTCATTTTGCTACCAAACAGGCAAACAACTTTGAACAGATCTATTTTGTCAATTACATATATCACTGGTTTCTTTCTACTTTGTAACATTTCTTGCACGATTATTTGTTCTTGTTCAATATGTTGCATTCATACGGGTTGTATTTATTTGTGACTAGTGGGGTCAGAGTGTGGTAAATTGGGCGTGAGTCTGCAAGTGCCTGTTGTGAGAACATGATGTAAGGCCTTCCCGATGTGTGTTACGATTATTATGTCAAATAATGTACAGCCAGTTTCATACGGTATGTCAATCACACCCCTAAATTGCACTCATTGCCTAAGTTGAATCCTTAAACAGTAAAACAGTTTATTTCATACAAGCTCCCATTGAGCTGCATGTTAACTTTAAATATTTAAATCCACAGAGCTTGGTGAGGAAAATAGCTCAGAATAACCTGTTATTCTTTTTTTGTCTTGGCATAAGAATGAATTCTGGCTGTGATACATTGATAAGAGAGTCACTTCAAATAAATAGATTCAATACAGGGTTATAGTCTTGCTGCTTTACACTGGGAGACACTTGGTGAGTTTTTATTTAATGATTTATTGCATTAAGTGAAGGAAAGACATTTTTTACAGTTCAAAACTGCTGTATAAATTTAAAAATAAAGCACTGTAATGGTTCTGTAAATATACAAGGCTAAATCTTTGTATCTGCTATGTTTCTCCTGTATATGATGCAATTTTCTTTGGTTTTGCCAATAAATTCTTATCTTCCTCTATTTTTTTCAGCCGATTCTTATTTGAGTAGACAGATATGAACCCTGAGCAAAAATAAAATACATACCCAGGTGTGGCTGACTGACATTTTTACATAGGGCTCAGAGTTTGTCAGTCATCAGTGCAATAATTTGCAAATAATTAAAGGGGTTAGCTATAAAAATAAATTGTGGTTGTGGGATGGCTGCAAGCTGGTTAAGGAAATCTTCAACTGTACTCTATATCTGTAGCCTGCACGTCATTTCACAGCAATAGTATTTACATGTTACAGTTCTTATTTGTGTTTACATTTTTCTATATTTATTCCTGAACGTGCAGTACATCTCAAAAATATATCAAAGTTTATTTTTTCAAAATTGAATATAATAAAAAATTATTTCATATATACATATATTCATTCACACTTGAAAATAAAACATTTCAAGTTTTTTTTGTTTTAATTTCAATGACTATGATTTAGATGGTTACAGTGAAATATTCAAATATTTTGGGATTAATCTTTTGAGCTGTAGACCATATTATCAAGCTTAAAACAGTTTACATTGTCATGTAGCAATTCTAGAATATATTAAATGTTTATCCTGTGAAATAATTGATGAAAAAAAAAAAAAAATTCTGATTTTTGACATGCAATAGCACTGTGTAATGGAAATAAATACAACTCAGTAAATAAATGTACAATGAATCAAACGCTGGACTCAAGTAATACATTAAATTATTTATTTTACCTTCTTAGTAACCTGCCTATAATCCATTGAGGTGGTCACTGAGCACATTATTATTATTATCATTATTATTAGGTGTTATAATACCAACCCTGTATGTTATGAGTTTGAATCAGGAAGTCTTCAGATTCTGTATAAAAACTTGCCCTCTATATCAAAGAAGTCTTTCCCAACCTGCACTACAGGGGGAGGCTTTTCTGTCTCCATCAACTCCTCCAGATCTTCTTCTGTCAACACTTGTCCATCCCAGATATCCTCTTCCTGTGTGTCCTCCTCTGTAGATTTGGTATCAGTGGTTCTGTCCATTTCTGTTGATCTTGTCCCTGGGGCATCTTTACTAATCTCCTCTCTGAGCTGGGTTCTCAGAACAGGAACAGGGGCAGGACTGTGAGCCAGATATCTCAGGACTTCCCCTCTCAGCATTAAAGTCTGGTCAGCCACAGGCATTATGGCACCATCTCCCCGTCCAGGTGGGAGTGTGTCTGGTGTGTGGTTTCCAGGAAGCTTCAGTCTATCTTGCACAGTCCCACCACCTGAAGGCAACACCTTTGGACCAAGCTGGACGATTACTTTGGCATCCTGCTTGGCTTTTCTTTCAGTAGTGGGCACAAACTTGCTCCTCAGGACTCTCAGGATGACTTCAGGGGTGACAGAGAAGCCCTCAGCCAGACGCTCAACCGTCCACTCATCTGGTTGCTCTTGCTTCAGATATCTAAAAATTGAGTAAGAATTACTGTTAAGCTCATTAAAGGATTTTTAGAATGAGTGTTTGCATTTAGACCAAAACAAACCTCACCTAATCTGCTCAATAGCATCCCAGGTAAGCTTCCTCTGTGGAGCTCCTGGTGGAGTCATCTGTCTTCTCAATACATGATATTTCACAGTCCTTTGCCTCTTCCTTCCCTCACTAAAACATGGTGAAAGTGACTTAAATCCACATATAATGTAAAGACACCATACGCAAGGCATTACACATTCATTAACCTTTTTTTTTTTTTTTACATTGTAATAATAAATTATTCTTCCTTTTGAAACTTACTTAACCAAGGCGTCGAGCTTGTCCTCTACATCCTCCAGTTCAAGTTCTTCATCAGACATGTCATCGCTGTGTCTTGAAGCTCTATGGGCTCCGTGTCCATGGCTCGGTCCCATCCACGCCTTGCTGGCTCCCCTGCTTGCGAACCTGCAACCTCCTGAAGCAGGCGGACTGAGCGAAAGAGCGCCGAGTTTGGAGAGGACCCGCAGGGCTCCGGCCATATCACTACACAGACACGATCTCACTAATATCAAAATTACGTTCAGTGGTCAAAGTGACAGCTGTTTAAAATAGAGGCGTCATCTTCACCTAAACTGGGTACGTTCGACAACCCTGAGCATCATGGACGTACTTTCGCAAACACGCGTTTAAAGCATAGACACAAAGCTTTACTGACGCCTATCGGTATGGAGGTAGAATTACAATACAGACCTGAACTAGCGATCTTAGGCCCACTTGCACTACGAAGGGCAATAAACATTAGCTATCACGTGATTTCAAAGCTACTGTAATTTTAACTGAAAATAATTATTTAATATTTCAATAGAGGGAACATTACAACAAAGGGGACAGAAAATGTAGCTGATGCTGCATTCATGAGCTGGGACGTCGTTCCTCCAACTTCATAGTGTTCATCTGCTTTGAGATCATGAAGTGAGAACATCTTGGCAGATTTAAAGAAGCTGGGTTGCATTTCAATGCTAAGAGTTTTTTATATTGACTTTCAGATAGCTTTACATGGCTTTAGGAAAAAAAATGTTTCTAACTAATCTAGGTCAGTCTACAATGACAGCAGTTAACATTGAAAACAGATTTCACATTACATTTGATCAAAACATAATACAATACACGAATGAATAAAAAATACATTTTATTACAATTAGCCAAACCTAACTTTTGGCCATCACGTTTACGCACTTATGGCATTTGAGCGGCGGTTCATGTGAATCTTCCCGGTTGAAAATTCGTTCTTCCGATTGGTCTGACATCACGTGAATGCAGCGCAAATGGCGACACCTGTCGGTTATGATGGTCTGCGCACCCTGCTCGGTCCTCATATTCATTTGTCACGCAGCTACGCACCTCCTCCCTGCCGCCGTCGTTTCATTTGCGCCATTTTGTTCGCTCACTTTGTTGATTGGGCTTTAGCGAGCTGCACTGGAGCCAATCAGAGGGAAACCGGACAGCGAAGATACGGTAAGGGAGACCCTATTGAAGGCATTGGTAGTTGTCAGCACGGATTGGTTTGCTATGGACCAACCAAATTACTAACCCTGCTAAATGCAAAAAACGAATGGCAGCTTGATTTCGGCCGCCGCGTTCCACGCTGCTTATGCTGGAAATAGCTCCAAGTCCTCGATGTTGGCTTCTCCAAGGAAACATGATCTCCGACGCGCGACCAGCCTTAGCTAACGTTAGCAAAATACCGAATGTGAAACAAAGGGATGGCAGATAAACTCAGTATCCACCAGCAAATTTTAAACTCAGCTATTATCGACCATCCACATAAAACCTGAAGGTAACGGGTTCCCTGTGAAATAGCCTCCATGCTACGCTTTCCAGAATTTACCTAGCTTTTTTTTTTAGCTAACGTTAGCCAGCTACAAATAGCTGTTATCTGTTTAGCTCTCAACAAAACGCTCTGCTAACCACACAAACGCCGTGTTAGAGAGAGCTGGCGGCTGGTTTATGTCGCCGAGTGTAGGCGACACATATTCTATATTCAATCGCGACATACTACTGGATATATTGTGACAAAACGTGTCGGGGTTGATATAAAAAGGCCGCTAATGTGCCCTATGTAAATAAGGCGTAAGTGCTGTTAACGGTGAGCTGGTGGCAGTAACGTTAGGCAAAGCTCGGCTTGAGAACAGCAGCAGTCTTGTATTTTTTTGAGGATAGTCGATAAGGATTGTGGGCTTCATCGAAAAGAAAAACTAGAGGTTTTAAATCTAACGTTAACTAATAATGTACGTGTTTCTTAGTCTCAAGAGATTGCCGTGCCAGTGAGAAGCCATGGAGCAGTACACTACTGCCACCACCACTACCGGGGAGCAGATCGTTGTGCAGACAGCCAATGGGCAGATCCAACCACAGGTGAGCTCACAATTTACTCTCTTTGGGAAAATAAGTTTGCTGTGTGTTTACAAAATGCATCCCTCTTTGGTAAGATGACAGGTGCTCGGTACCCATAATTAAAGGGATTCCTCACCCATCTCCTCCCCTGATATTAACTTGTCTGAGACTGTGTTATGCTGCCTTGCCTGCAGGCACAGGGCACAGTGACGGCTGTGCAGCTGCAAACAGAGGCGCCAGTGGTGACGGCCTCAGGCCAGCAGGTGCAGACACTCCAGGTAGTGGTGTCACCGCCGGCCTGTGTCAGTGTCATGACAGTGTCGCAGCCTGCGAGTTTGCATGCTTACAACCAGGGCTGTTCTTCATGGCCCCATCTGTGTGCTGTTTTGTTCATCCTCTCCCCCCCAGCATGTCTTACAGCTGCCTGAACTGCATGTTCCTCAGCACAACGCGTCATGTGTTGACTTCAGGCTTCCACTTATGTTATCATGACTGTGTGAGCAGTGTTCGACTCCTGCTTTTTAAAGCAAGTGTTCCACCCCCGATGAGGATGAAAGCTCGCCGAAAGGTGTTACATATGTTGTATGGTGCAGTTAGCAGAAGAACAAGCATGGATTTATAGTCCTTACTGGCTGTCACTTCTCATCATTTACCCATATTTTTGTCTTGTTGCAAAATGCCAGTGGGTTTCTCTCCATGGCATTTTCCTCTATGGTACAAGTGCTGCTCATTTATGAATGCAAGTTGGATTCTCAGTACTTGTCGCATATGTGAATGCAAATCAGTGCGATCGCAGCATTTTGTCTAATCATGTGCTTTTAAGCAAATCAAGTTGAAATGACTTTTTTGTTTAACCTCAGCAGAGAACTCCAATGAGTGCAAAACCATTGAATATAGAGGTTTTGTATTTCGTCTGTTGTACCCTAGCTTAGTGATTTATGTTATCTGTGCCCATGTTTGTAGTTCAGTGACTTTTTTATCCATGATCAGTGCTCCTATTACAGCTTTCCGTGTCCCTCTGTAGGTCCAGGGGCAACCTCTGATGGTTCAGGTGAGCGGTGGGCAGCTCATCACATCATCAGGACAGCCCATAATGGTGCAGGCCATGTCGGGGGGTCAAGGTCAAACCATAATGCAGGTCCCTGTATCTGGAGCCCAGGGACTGCAGCAGGTAATGGTTAAGGCTTAGTTAATAGATTAAGATCTATATTTAAACTGTACTAGGATATGCTATTTTCCTAGAATAGTGTTGGTAGATGATGTACAGAGTTGCTGTAATTTAGTAAGAGAAATGCATTGTGACAGAGTTTTTTATTTAAGATGTAGTTCCTGTACATATTGCTTTTGACAACTATTTATTTCTTGTGTATTTATTATTTATGTAATGACAACTGACAGTTTTTGTTTAGTTTCTCTCATTAAAAGGAACTAAGTTTATTGACAGGATCACAGAAGTTGAACGTAAATCAGACAGTGCTGGGATATGTTGTATTCACTGTCTTATTGAGGAATTAAATAACACTGGTCTATACTGTGGCCCTGTGTCCGTGTATAGATCCAGCTGGTGCAGCCAGGTCAGATCCAGCTTCAGGGTGGTCAAACTCTCCAGCTCCAGGGCCAGCAGGGTCAGCCCCAGCAGATCATAATCCAGCAGCCCCAGACAGCCATCACTGCAGGACAGAACCAGGTGCTTAATTCTCTTCAGCTGAGTGGCCAAGCCAATTTAATCAATTATTATTGATACTACTGAGTGTTGTCTTGTCTTACGTGTGGTCTCAGGGGCAGCAGATCAGCGTGCAGGGCCAACAAGTGGCACAGACTGCAGACGGGCAGACAATCGTGTATCAGCCTGTCAATGCAGATGGTACCGTCCTGCAGCAGGGTAAACTCAGTCTTCCTTTGCCTCTTGTGTTTGCCTTCTGCTTAGTGAAATTTATAAACACGAGCACCATTGAGTTGTCTTCTTGAATAAAAACTGTGTGGATGGTGTGTTTGCAAATCCAACACCAACACTACAAACAGCGGCCAAGGCACTGTGACCGTCACCCTGCCCGTCTCTGGCAACATGGTCAATGCAGGTGGAATGGTCATGGTAAGACCCTGTGCTGAGGTATCCAACGTCTTCCTACCTTTTTTGTAACCTAGATTTAAACAAGTTGTATGGTTTGGTGGAGGTCTTTTAAGGGAACCAAGTCTAGTCACAGTTGACATTTTGTGTCTGTGAAAGTCTGTTATAATATAAATATTTTTTTGAAGCAAAATCATATTTCGAAGATATAAAGAATAAAGGATTCGGTTACACTTGATTGGAGGGCTCCAGACTAACTTCTTCTAGCAGCACTGGTGCTTCTTACTGCAGAAAATTTAGGTGCACACCTTAAAGCAACCTGCAGTGCAATTTTTGACATTTTTGTCATGCAGACTGAAAGTCTTTGGTTATAAATAGGCAATTTTACAGAACTTATAATGTGCCGTTTTATTTTAAGGTTAGAATGCAAGAGGTGAAGTATTGCTTTAAGTAAACCATAGAGCTGCAAAGTTTAATTGATTAGTCGGTCAAAGAAAAGTAATCAACAACTTATTTTTATAATAGAACAACAGTTTCAGGCTTATTTTGACCATTTTTTGGTTCCGACTGTTTAAATGTCAGGATTTGTTTCTTTTCTTTGCCATCTTAGTTTTTTTTTTTTTTCAGCTATTGCTCAGAGTAAAAAAGCAATTTGAAGATGTATTTTGAGCTCTGAAAAAACATGAACACTCTAAATGATATATCAGTTAATCTTGAAAATATTTGGCAGATTAATCAATGATTTAAATAATCATTTGTTGCATCTCTAGTGCCATCAGCTCACAGAGGCCTTCTTCTTACACAAAACTTAATGCGAGTAATTGTCTTTATCACCATTTTCATTATTAGCAGGCTAATACTTTCCACTCTGGTATCATCGCAGCAGCGTAGCAGCGTATGCCAACAGGGCTAGCAAAAGATGTAACGTGACTGATTAAACGTCATTACTTTTCCTGATCACAGCTGCCATGGAGCTAGTAATGCTATTGTAGCCAAAAAAACACATGCGCTCTCTGCAGTGGTGCAAGAAGAGAAACCTTACCTCTTACCTTACCTCTAACAATATCGTCAATGAGTACTCGAATAATCATATCCATACCTGGTTTATAGATTTACAGGATTTATATCGCCTTCACATCTACTGAGTTTATTAGTGCTGGATAACTTATTATTTCTGACTAATTGATGACCTCATGCACTTCTCTGCTAAACTCCACACAGTTTCATCCTGTACTGATGTTTGTTCAGCTTTAATGACATCGCTCTTAACATGACCAGTAGGTTTTCACTTGAAGTTTCAGTTTCATTCATAGTTTTTTTTTTTTTTGTCGGACTGCACACCACGGTCTAATTACATGGGAATAGTCAGTTAAGAGTCAATAAAAACTACAATTATTTTGTATTTTTCAGTGAATTGAGTTCTTTCAGAAGACTCTGAGGGAAAGGAACCCATGGTGGGCAATGTAACTTTTAAATGTGAATGCTGTATTGTAATTTAGTACCATGTGTCAGTGTTGGATAATGGCCTAAAGACTCATGACACAGACTGAACTATTTACACAGTAGTTGCTTTTCTTTTGTTAGTACGTTTTCGATTG
>KV751364.1:121476-134028 GCA_001698575.1 Mola mola
TATCAGATGGTGCCTGGAAGTGGTGCAGTTCCCGCCATGCAGCGTATTCCCCTGCCAGGTGCTGAAATGCTTGAGGAGGAACCTCTGTATGTCAATGCAAAGCAATATCACCGCATCTTGAAGCGACGACAGGCCCGAGCCAAGCTGGAGGCTGAGGGCAAAATCCCTAAAGAAAGGAGGGTATGTCCTGTTTTCATCGGGGCTGTGAAGGTAGCTGTCCATGATCTGCAAGATTTTCTATGTAATGATGGTAATAAAATTCTTTTTGGCAGAAATACCTACATGAATCTCGCCACCGTCACGCCATGCAGCGTAAGAGAGGAGATGGAGGACGTTTCTTTTCACCTAAGGATAAGGATGAAATGGCTTTGGCCCTAGCACAGGTGATAAGCTGTGTGTGGGGAAAAATGCACTGACTCTGGCCTGTAAATATGTCATAAAATTGTTGACTCCTTGCTTAAACTGCTGGACTTCTTTTGTAAGACCTGCTGGTTTTGTGGCAGTAAAAGTGTGGAATTAGGTCACAGTTTTGGCATGTGAACTAACTCCTAATCTGACATGATCTTTTCTCCTCTACTGCAGGAACAACAGGATACAGCACATGCCGCAGCAGATGAGACAGTGGCTCAGATGATCCGAGTCTCGTAGCACCGTCACCGACATCATCACTTCTTCCTGTCCACTCCACCCTGCCTGAGACTCTTTGTCCCTGCTAACCAGACCGCTGCACTACAGCTGGGTTTCTTCTGTCATCTCTCCCCTCCTACACTGGTCTTCCAGGGAAACAGCCCGGTGGCTACGATGCCCAGGGACTCCCCTGATTATGTCCTAAAATGGAGAATGCTTTCGATTTCAGAGCACATAGAGCCAGCGTTTTCTTTTTCATAAGGCTTTATTATTGAATAATCAGTTTAAGGGTAATCGGTGCTAGTAACACAAATGAAATGACAGCTGCAAAGCCATACTGTGGACCCTGGTCTGTGTTTTTAAAGAAGAGAGAGGGAAAAAATAAAGAATTTGTCACCAGTGGATACTTTTCTTTGTAAATGGTACAGAATGCTTGTGAAGCATTGAAGCCACTCATGTGTCCCACGGCTTTTTTTGTGACACCCTGTATTGTGATTTTTCATTCATTAAACCGGCATGTTTATGGGGGATGGACTCGGCGTCAGAAATCCAAACTGTCTCCACTGAGAAAAAACAGAATTATGAAGCTAATGTACAGAAATCCTTTTCTTCTTCATTTTTTGGATGTGCAAACTAATTTGCCCAATTCTGTCGACACATTTTATACACTTTGATGGTTAGATATAGTAATTGTGAGGAAAAATAATCAGTGTTGAATCATCTTTCATAATATATCCATGTAGTTACTTCATTGGTGAGTATCACCTGAGTGTTTTTCTCCTTTTTCATTGTAAAGTTTTTTTTGTTTTGTTTTGGTTTTTTTTTTTTTAATAAAAAAGATTGGACATTGAATTAATTGTGTCATTTACTTTTCAATGAAATTATTTGCTTATTTGTGGTCACTACTTTTCAAGGTTTGCTAATGTCTACGTATACCGTCGTATATCGTCTGTGACCAGGCCTGTCAGTATGTCTGTCTGTCTCCATGGTAGGTCTCCACAATATCTCCTCAAAGATTATCTGGATTTTTTTAATTAGAGAATTTTTTTGTTTGTTTTCTACTTTCAGAAGATAACAGCAGTCAGGCTAATAGTGCACAAAATAGTCTTTAGTTTGTATTAAATGAGTACATTTCAAGGGATATGACACAAATTGACGTGTTTTAAATAATTTAATGATGTACATATGAAGTATTTCAATGCAGTTCTGCCAAATGAAAGGGGGTTGCGTCAAAGGGAGCAGTATCTGAATGTTTTGCTATACTAGATACGTCTATAATAATGTTTTTGCTTCCTTTTTTTCAAAATGTCTAACACACAGATTTAAGTCCACAATTCACAACAATCAGAAACCGAAACAAAACAGATGCTTTACAGTATAATATACGATGAATGAAAGCTACAACTAGTATTTGGATTGTGTCCCTTTGGTGTTCTGCATATCTGTGTGTTGATTTAATTCAGAATTCAATACATAAATAGCTATAATACTACGTAACCTGTAGTAATTTTGTTAAGTTTAGTTATAATTTTATTTGGTAATAATTATTTAGGTTGACAGCGGCGGCCACGCATGTTTTATAGCATCACTTTTAATTTTTGTTTTCATGAGTATATGTGAGGGGTCATTTTAAATATATGTGATTTTTGGGGGTGGTTGCATCCCCTGAATATTTATTACAGTTATGGATTTGGATCAGTAAATTCCTCAGGTTACATTTCTGCCTGCAGTTTCTTTGCACTCTTTGACATTAGAAACCAGACGAAGCTATTTCCAAGGTTACCAACAGCAGCTGTGCCAGTCAGATGCTGTAGTTCGTCTTCTCGGGGCCACAGTTGGCCAATCATGGCAAAGGAGGTGGGACTTGTAGTCCCACTGCTAAACTCAACTCGGTACAAATTAAGCGTTCACGGTTATAGATTCGACTGAGCCGTGACAGCGCCTAATACTAATGACCTTGAATGGCTCCCGATCAATCTTTAGGTTGATAAAGGTCCCAGTTTTGTCTCCACCGGCGCCGCCTGGATGATTTGAGTTGAAGTGAGCGCCTCCACACTGCGCACTTGCTCAGGTGACAGCCTCCGTCGACCGGCCCCTCCTCCAGGAGATGTGCCTGCCTGTGGATGACAGCACGCTCTCTGGACCCTCTCCGTCACACCGTAGTGAAGCAACAAGGCAGGTTTACGGTCATCACCCTTTGGAAGCCAGCTGTTTTATCGCCGAGCCGCCGAGGAAGCGCTTCAGCGTCGGTTCGGTCATTGGAAGCCACGAAGGTTCACCAAAAAGAGCGAGAAGGCGCCGCGCGGAGCTAACGTTGGTCTGAACCCAATTCGGAGCCGGCCGGCTGCCTTCTTCTCCTTCTCCGGTAACATCACCTGCATGAAATGACCGACTCGGTAGTCGACTGCCAGGCGGAGGTCAAACAAGCCACGAAATACGTGAAAGAGACTGAAAACGTCGCGGAAAAATACTCCGCGATGACTGTGAGCAAGAACAGCAGCGACGTGAACATGAATGTCGGGGAGATGCCGTCGGCAGCGTTCACCGCAGTCCCCACGCTGAAATCCGTCAAGAAGGTAAGAGACGTGCTCGCCACCCGCCGCCGACCAGACATCTGTGAGCAGGACGCGCGCATTGTACTGCAGTGAGGTGCTCCTGCTGCAGCTGTGTCCATGCAACATCTGCATCTCCGGTCCCGAGTGGACAGCAGAGGGGTTAATGGACCCCCCCGATGTATTGATGGATGCAACAGAAGCCCACTGTGGGCAACGCGCCTACCATCCCCCCAGGAAAATTTATATTTACCACCTTAAGTCAACTATAGAAGTAAGGCCACAAACAAAAGCGTTACTTCACGGGCTGACACGTCTAATCACTGGGTTTTACTATGGTATTACTGAGGTAACAACATGCAATTTAAAATTGGAGCTTTCATCAAGACTGGATTATTTTTAAAATCTGCTTTCATGGGGCCCCTTGTTTATTTAGATCACAATGTGAGCATCATGCCAACATCCTGTTGGTGGAAAATAACCAAGTTAGGCAAGTTAAGCTCTTAAAGCTCTGACTCAAGACCTCTGCAAAGTGGAAAAATTTGCCTCGATGGCCTTCCGTACCCGAGCTGTACGTGTAGTATGAGGCAGGGCTGCTTAATGAGGGGCAGCGTCTGCCCTCTGAAGACTTCCACTTCCCCCTGAAATGCAGAACTTTGAGTTCCTCGAGTTTGTCCGCTTGTGTAAGAGGACATCACCATTGCTAGTAACAAGAACAGCGTGATCAAAAATGTATGCGCATTTGTGAGAATAGGCATTGAATTTCTTGGCCGCTACACAACAGCGCAGAACAATCATCCGAAAGAAAGGCTCCCCCGAGGTGGCTGCTCATCATCATTACAGATCCACGGCCCTGTGTGTAAGAGAAGTCATCAGACAGTGGATAAACATGTCAGTCAGTCAGTCGCTTCTTTTTGTACTTCTCTGAACTAATTTGGTGACATTTTCAAAAAAATATTTAGATATTTCACTGGTTTTGTGGCTCACATGGTGAACACTTTGTGTCGAGGCTGTGTCACAGCAGTGAAGGTGAATTTTTCTGGGACTATTTTGATACCACAGTGTTTTTAAAGTTGCCAACACAATTGTGAAGCATTTAATTGCCCGTCAAGTTCATCTTTAACTTGTGACCTTTTCGTAGACTGTTATGATTCTGGCAATAGTGTGTGCCAGTAATAAGGACATGACATATAAAATTGATTAAAATGGTGATGAGTGTCTCAATATTAAAATTTTTTAAATGAATTTTAATGTATTGGACTTTTACGGTTACTGATATTTAGAATTTTTGTATATCCATATTTTTTGTATGTTGAAATGATGTCGCCATATAAGATCTTGGTTAAGATCTAGATTAAATTGAATTATTATTGGTTGTAAATTATAATAGTTGTCACAATGACTTGTATTCATCTCAGGAAAACTGTCGTTAACTCAGTATTTGCTATATGGACAATAAATAGAAGTGCTCCTGTATACTTTTATATCTCTTGCATTGTTTTGTTTGAGTAAACTAACAAACAAATCAAGCCTTAAAAAAATTGCAAGTTAGTAGCTTCTATTCCAAGCTGTACAGTTTGCCTTTGTGGTTTATATGCACAATTCAGTCCCAGAATGTCCACGAGAAGAGGCAAAAATAATCAGGATTATGAAAATATTTATTTTCCCAGGAGCAGGGCTCACAGACCTCAGAATGTTCACTTGGACCCCCTGTCTGACGAGGCAATAATGTGTGGGCCATGAGTCGCCTCAGGGAGCCCGACTGAAAACATATTGGATGGAAGGAATGTTCGCTCTGCTCATGAAAACAAAGCAGCGTGTTCACAATAAATAGTAGACCCCCCGTGTTGAAATGAGCCACCTGTTTTCGTGGGACAAAAAAATCAAATGAGCAAAATAAATCCTGCAAATCACAAAAAAAAGACCAAACTCAATTAAAATCACAGACATGAAAAACATGATTTGCGTGCCTTGCTATTGAACTGAGGCTTGTGCAGTGTCACATTATCAACTGAACAACTGAAAGGTGTCAAGAACAAAACCTATCAACATGACCAATTAAATATGAGCTATGTGTCTGAGAGAGTGTGTGGGCGGTGTGAGTAAAAAAAAAAACAAAAAAAAAATCACATGACTGTTCTGCCTCTTCTCTGAATCTATCCAGCAGTTACACAATACACCCCGCTGGGAATGAGAGTCACTATGAATTTGTTCATGCATCATTATTTCTAACTCACCCCTTTGGGTTGTTTGACAAAGATCTTCAAAAAAGCCACCCCCACCACCCCCAAACAAAAAAACAAAAAACAAAACAAAGAAAAAAAACCCTTACCTATCTCAGCCTCAGAAAAATAAATACATAATAAAACCAACAGTCGGATTAAAAGTGCAAACTTAAATCCCCAACATGTGGAAATGAAGGAAATTAGTGACTTTGGCGACCCCTAGTGGTTGGATCGTACCAGGAGACACTGCAAATGAATTGCATGAAAGCGTGACATGCAGCACACATGCTTTGAACAGAACTGTTTCATTGTCCAACCACCGACTTCACGTAAAGAGGGACACAATTCGACCTCCCCAACCTCTGTTGGTGGGCTGCAGTATAGGTCATAAACCCCTCCTCAGTCATATCAGGTGGGATCAAATAAAGCACACCTCAAATATATTGTTCCCAAGTTTGGTTTCTGTTGGCGATGACGACATCAGCCCTTGTGTCCTGGATAGTTTGACGTTGGTTAGTACAATAGGAGGAAGTGGTGACGTGTCGTCCATCTTTCTCAGTGTTCCACAAGCTTAAGGACAAAGTTGAAAGAGGCCGTAGCCACATAACAAATGTGACTGTGCGGGGCTTTAATTTCTCTTTTGCCATAATTGAATGTATAGTATTGACATACCTTCCTTCTAGTTAGAATTGAAACTCGGTCAGACATAGTTCACACAGGTGAAGCATTGTGTTTGCAGCACAGTGGGAACAATATATTTACATTGAGGGAAAAGTCACCATAAGCTGAGAAATATGACACATCCATACCGACTAGTTTCATCATTCTCCAGCTGCTGGCGTGCCTTTGGTCGTTAAAAGGGTCTCGCTAGTTTATCAGATTTGTCTGGCTTATGTACCATTTGGCTTCTTATTTTACAGGTGGGGACAAAATGGTTTTGGTATTGTAGATGGTAGAGTTTTGTTCCCTGGTGTTTGTTTATGAGATATATTCACATTCACAGCAGATATATGGTAATAAATTATCATATTTGCTAAAGGTCATATAGCTCTGGTGGAAGGATTAGAACGCTGCATGTTTTTTTCCACAACACTGTAATCCCCCATGCATGTGTTGGTCTAAACAGTGTCAACCAAAGGCAGAACTGTACAGTGATATTCTATCTAAAGAACATGTTTGACTTAATCATTGCTTTTACTGCACCACTTGTACAGATTTATCTATTCAAATCAGACCTTCTGTCTGAGACCTGTTGAATGGGACCACGGCATATAGAGATCTGTGTGGATCACACTGAATTGTGTTAGTGTTGCAGAGCCAGTGCTGTCTGCTTAATAGGTTATTGTCGCCTAAAGTCAGACCGCCACTGACAGTCACATCACGGCTTAAGTCTGTGACCTGGCCTGCTATCTAAGAGAGAGGGTATTTTTAGCTGTAGGATGGGACTAGATGGGCCGCTTATTGATGCAGCAGAAGGCTAAATGGAAACAGCTTAAATCTGCTGTGATGACCTTTTTTTAGTATTCCAAATCAGGAGAGCCTTGTGTTTAAAAAAAAATTATATTTTTTATTATTTCCTGTTTGTGCATATCTGAGTCAGACAACTGGTCCCTGCTTTTGCTCTTGGCACATAAAAAAACATGCAGCAAAAAATACAACCTGCTGACTTTAGCAGCTCGTTGTCAAAGGCAGAACCAGAGAGTGAAAGAGAAACAGGGAGAGAGAGTATCGGCCTCCTCTTTCTCTCTAGACCTCTCTCTTTCGCTGTCTCCCTATCCAGGTTGGACATCAGAAATAACAATAATAGGTGGGAACCTCCCCCCGGCTCTGCCTGGGAGTGTTCTGGGATAATAGCATCAGGGACACCAAGTACCATCAAACAGAGGACACTGGGGCACAGTGAAGTAGGCTGGAAAACTGTAGAGAGCAGGCATTGACTGGCAGCCATGGCACACAAACATGGGCATGGGAGAGAAAGGGTGAGTCGCTACTAATGCATCACCAGGAACTCATCCAAAACACTTATTCTTAAAATACTGCATATCCCCAGCACAGATTAGCTGGAATTTCTTCGGGCATGCCATAAGTTTTCTGTGACTTTTTGCTGTTTATAGAGTTTGAAGAGTGATTGTCTTATGAGACAGTGCAGACCACACGGAAGTGCTTTTCTTAGACTTGCAACAAAAGTTTTAATCTGAAACCCAGGCGGATGTACACAATGTTCACAAAGCTCAAAATAGTTTACCTTGTAAGATTAGCAGGGGAAATGCCGTGTTATATTCATCAGATATATGTCTTGTTTTTCTGAATGCTGTAACCACAAAATGCGATTTTAGTGTCTTAATGTTTAAAGGACAATGCAAGAGACCGTGCGAAACCTCAACCAAATATCCCCAAGAGTCCACACTGATGCCAAGCAAACATAAAAGAAGTATTTTGCAAGTATATGAGACGGAGTGCACCCTCATCTGTGAAAACAGGGACACGCAGAGATGTGCTCAGTTCTCACCGCCTCATGTGCTCCTCGAGTTTCCTCATATACCCACAGGATATTGTTGAAACCGAGGTGTCACTGTGGATTGAAGAGGAGCTTGTAAGGCACAAACAGTGCTGTTGTAGTCATTTCCCCCACTTAATGACGGCCAAAGTAGCAGTCATTAAATTTTGTACACTTTTGGAGAAGCACACCAATTTAATCTCACACAGAGCAGATGTTGTACCTTTGTGTCGTGACTACTGGGTAACAAAGACACGCATGCCGGTTTCACCCAGCTGTGAGTTTACTCTTCCAAAAATATTCTGTTGGTATTATGTTGGACATACATTTAGCATGATTTAGCGGTGTGTCATTACTCTTTAGTGCCATTGAAAAAACACTAAGATTTGCCCGTAAGAGCAGCTGTCGGCTGTGCTGTCGGATGTGCTGTCAGTGCGTGCAGTGGACATCACACTCAAAAACTACCTGGTGGTTGTAAGTCGGGCATTCGTGCGCCCCTGGATTTATCACCTCTGTGTTGTGACAACTTTGTTGGCCTGCATGTTAGTTTTTAGTGCAAACACGAACTATGGACATCTAAAATAAGAGAGCAAAGAAATCTGGTCGTGTTGTCTCCATGAATGAAGCACTGGAGGGGAACAACTGAAAGGTTAAAATGCCTACCGCATTTGATGTATATTATATCAGTAGATGTTAGCTTATGCAGTCTAGGCAACATGAATACCTTCGATTGGGCTTCTCAAATTTCATATTAAGCCTATTAACTGCCAATATAACAACATTAATGTTAGGAAAACCTGCTACAAAGCATTTGCACTCAGTTTCCATGAAAGTGAAACATCACAGACACCAGTGAGGAAGCGCCCGGAGAAATGATTCTGGGAAAAAAATGAATGGGAACACCAGCGCCTTTTGATCGCATGGCATTATATACGATGTTGTGACATTCAACAGACCACCCTGACGTCTTTTTGAAAGATGCTGGTTTACATGTGCCTTACTTCAGTAAGCAATGCCACAATTAGTTTGCTCTGTACATGGGGACGATTCGATGAAAGTCACAGAGTCTAAAATGAAGGTTATCATGATGTTCAGACCTGAAACCTACCAGCAGGCTTTCTGTTTTTAACTCATGTACCCCTCAGACTTGAAAGTATTTATATATAAAGTTGTTCTGCCTTCAGGTTGAGGTTGTTTCTAACCTCTTTACATCTCCAGGTTACAGGGTTCACTTTCAACCGTCTCTCACTTCTGCTGCTGCAGCCGACTGACTGTTGAAATGACAAGCCGTGCACTTGTCAATTTACTTATTTTTCATAAAAGATTTGATTTTAAATATTGGATCACCTGTGTTTTTTTCTCTCTTTTTTTTTTTTTTGATAGTAACCCCAAAGATTTGACTGTTTGAGACTTTAATATTCCGTGAAGGGCTTGTAAAGATAGCGTTCAAGCTCGGGGTGTGCTGTCTCCAGGTCTTTGATCTTGGCCCCTTTGAAGGGTTGGATTGACAAGATGAGCTGCAGCAGAATCTGATGCCTGTGTATTTGAACAATAAATCCCTCGCAGAGAGGGAGGGGGCATCTAAAAATAAGCTTCAAGCCCCTTTCTCCCTGATCCACCTTTGATTCACTTAGTTTCCTCTGGAAGGACACTGCAATACGTCCAGAACAGACAACAAGTCAGCTACACATACAGTATGACCGACAGCGTTACCACTGTTAACGTGCCACGGTGTTTTGTTCTGGTTCCATTCAGATCCAGTTCGCTAACATGGAGGACAAACAAGAATTCAGCAAGTACCCTACCAAGGCGGGCCGTCGCTCCCTGTCTCGGTCGATCTCACAGTCCTCCACAGACAGCTACAGCTCAGGTACCGCACACCCGAGTGTTTCCGTGTGATCTTTAAACACCGGCTGTCATTTGAGACAACTGTGAGACCACAGCGTCCAATAGTTCATCATTGTGAATTCTTCGTTGATTTAAAAAATGGCATATATTCATGATTTTGCATTCACTCTGCTCGGTGGGATTCTTGGTCACGATCAATAAAAGAAACAACTCTGGGATCTGTATCAAGATCTTTGTTTATGTTCATTTATGTTATTTATTATCAGTCTGGCTGTACACACAAGTACAGTGTGGTTTGCAACAGAAACATTGATGTACAGTATACAGTATAAACTCACTCTCCAGCCTGCACAGACAGGATTTTAACTGTATATTTTCAATAATTGTCTCTTTTGCACGCTTTTTTTTTTTTTTCCTCTTTTTTCCGACAGCACTAACCTTTTGTCTTCTCGTTCATTTCGCAGCCGCGTCCTACACTGACAGCTCGGACGATGAGACGTCCCCACGAGACAAAGCCCAGGCCAACACTCACGGCAGCAATGACTTCTGCGTGAAGAACATCAAGCAGGCCGAATTTGGCCGTCGTGAAATAGAGATTGCAGAACAAGGTGTGCAACACGCATTCATTTCTTCATATTAGGTGGAATATAACAATGTAACCGACCATTTTTGGACGATTTAGTCCAGACTTAGATAGTTTATAGGTTTGAGGTGAACCTGGATTTTAATTTTCAGTCAATCCTGAATTTTTTATTTGTTTTTTTTTTTTTGTTTTTTTTCTGTGGTTTTATTGTGAGAGATGGGAGACTTACCATCATTGCTGTTTAAACAAAGAGAGCTTTGTGCTACCTGTTGTGACTCTCAGATACATATCACATGGCATTGGTTGTGCTAGACACTATTTGATTTTTCAAAATAAATTGTGACCCAAGACTTGGGCAGCGCCACTACAATTCAGGAAACATGGTCGGAGTTCTTTCTCTCAGTTCTGTTCATTAATTGTTATTGTATTCTCCCACCTCAGGTGTTTCTGTTTTGCTGTCTTCTCTCTGACTGTTTACTCTGCCAGTGTGAGTGAATGTGTAGACCTGAGTGCTCTATAAGTCTTCTTCTGGTTGGAAGGCAACAGCTGTTGCCGACGTTGCTGTTTAATCAGTCTCTGTTTAACATTTACTGCACATCCAATACGTATAAAGGGGTTTATTTTTGTGTTCAAAGTGGTCCACTATTCTTTCTCCCAACACAGAACTTGACCTTTATGTCCTTTCTAGCCTTTGCTGACTCTGTGCGCTCCTCCACAGACATGTCTGCCCTAATCTCTTTGCGTAAGAGAGCCCAGGGGGAGAAGCCGCTGGCCGGTGCCAAGATAGTCGGCTGCACCCACATCACTGCTCAGACAGCTGTATGTCACTGCAGATCACGCTCGACTGTTGTTTTCTTCACCTCTGCTCCCACCTCATGTCTCTGTGTGTTCCCTGTTAGGTCTTGATTGAGACCCTGGTGGCCCTCGGAGCCCAGTGTCGCTGGACTGCCTGTAACATCTACTCCACTCAGAATGAGGTGGCCGCTGCTCTCGCTGAAACAGGTCTGCTCCTGTCCCCTATGTTACATGTCAAGTGTTTTCTCCCAGCGTGGTTGTCTGCTGGTCAAATCACGTTGCTGTTTGGTCATAACAGGACATGATGGCATAATTAACTTATTTGTATGTTTGCTAAAAATGAGTTCATTATAGGTCTAAGCATCAACCATAATCGATTTCTACAATGGATTTAAAAGTGTCACATATTTTTTGACTTAGTCTGAAATATTTTTAAAGTCAAGTTCGTTGGGTTCTAAAGCAACTTAACGTCAGCCAGTCTGTGCATGTGCTTTCAATGTGCAATGCCTGTTTAATGGACCAGTTGCTCATACAGCTGGCAGGTCCTTTGTGTCCGTGGCTGTATTTCCTCCATTAAGGGTTCGCGGTTTGTTTTTGGCAGGGGTACCTGTATTTGCGTGGAAGGGTGAGTCAGAGGATGACTTCTGGTGGTGCATCGATCGCTGTGTCAACACCGAGGGCTGGCAGGCCAATATGGTATCAACCTGACAATCCTGTGATAAATTTTACACCAGTATCGGCTCTGCTGGGCCATTTACTCTGCTGTTTTTCCTTTTTTTTTCTTTCTTTCTTTCCTACTTTTTTATTGTTAGATTTTGGATGATGGCGGAGATTTAACTCACTGGGTGTACAAGAAGTATCCCAGCGTCTTCAAGAAGGTCCGGGGCATAGTGGAAGAGAGTGTCACTGGAGTGCACAGGTAGGTTTGATGGATTTAGTTTCAAATACCAGTATTTTTCTGATCACAATTTCCCGGCATTTTAGGCTGTAAAATTTTACAAAATACAGCTTTGTGTTTTTTTTTCTACATAATTTTTTTTATTCTCAAAAATGAATTAGTTCCATTGCTGGGATTGTTTAGTTAAACAAGGCTATACAATGCAACAGCACATGTCAAGTAAAAATTTAAAAAAAATGTTGCTCTTTTTGTCACTAGTCATTCCAAAATCATATGCATTATTCAGCAGATTAACACAGCATCGAATATTTTGGAACAAATCTACATGAATTTGTTTGTCTTTTGCAACCAAACTTTGAAAAACTGTCTCCATTTGGTAATTGACTGCGTCAAGGGTGCACCATCAGGAACAAGAAATAGAGAGAGGTAGCAAAAACATAGTCCGCACAAACATTTGTTTTTTGCACAGTATCTTTCAAGTGAGTTGGTCAAAAACACAGAAGGGGTCTGCACCATGTTTTCAGCAT
>KV751364.1:134062-151471 GCA_001698575.1 Mola mola
CCAGTCACCAGTATTTCTCAACCCCTTTCATAATATATGAAATGTATACATACTCTACCTGTATACAGTCGTAATGTTTGCTGTCAGGTCGTCTGACTGCTGATCCATACAGTTTGTGAAAGGCATATGCTTTTTTGTGCATTTTAAAAGTGCTCTACTTTGGACTTTATTGCTTTAACTGGCATAAAACTCACTGTTGTAGCAGTGCTTTTTTAAACAGAGTTTAAAATCCTCTTTCATGAGGTGTTTGCATTGTTTGGTCCCCTAGATGGGGCTGAGCTAGAAGCAAGCCAAGCTACCTGATAAATGATCTATACAGTGCGGCGTCGCAGTTATATGTCATACTAGTATCGTCACACACTGACGCCGTAGACTGTAAAGGTCATCGGCCTGACTCGGATCCTATTTGAGAAACATGACAGAGCCACACTGCAGATCACAGCAGTTGTGCATGTAACGCTCTCAATGGAATCAATTACCCTCCCGCAAAGTGTAAGGTCACACAGGATGCAGCTCTCAGGGTGTTTGTGTGGATATGTGCGTGTGAGAACATGTTTGCCCCGCGTGTCCTCTCAGATTGTACCAGTTATCCAAGGCTGGCAAGCTGTGTGTCCCCGCCATGAACGTGAACGACTCGGTCACCAAACAGAAATTTGACAACCTCTACTGCTGCCGTGAATCAATCCTGGATGGGTAAGGAGAATTAACCAGTCCAAAACCTTCACTGTTGTTTGCAAAAATTCTGCTTTTTTAAGAGTGGGAAGAGTTTCTGCATGTGTGCAGAGGGCATAAAAAGTGTGTGTCACTCTGCTTGTCTCTGGCAGATTGAAGAGGACCACAGACATAATGTTTGGAGGCAAACAAATAGTCGTGTGTGGTTATGGAGAGGTGAATCATCTCACTTTTTGTGGATGAATTTTCATGACTCTTTTACATGTAATGTAATTCTGTTTATGGCTATGGCACTGTCCTTTGGTGTGTAGGTGGGGAAAGGCTGCTGCACTGCTCTAAAGGCCCTTGGAGCCATTGTGTGCATCACAGAGATTGACCCTATCTGTGCCCTGCAGGCTTGGTGAGTCACTAACTGTTAACATTTCACCACCACTCCATCAATAAACCTGCTCCATCTTTGTCTCTGTGCTGATGATGATTCTAAAAAGACTAAACGTTCTTTATCACCCTCTATTTTAATGTCTTTTCGCTGTGTTTGTGAAGCTTAAACAAATGGAAATTTCTCTGTGTGAATCCATGCAGCATGGACGGCTTCCGAGTGGTCAAACTGAGTGAGGTCATCCGCCAGATGGACGTGGTGATAACATGCACTGGTACCGTGCCCCATGCAGTGATATCCATTACTTCTGCTATGATAATCACAGTGTTTCCTGCAAACAAACCTGCACCTTATCTGAATATCTAAGTTTAAAAAAACAAAAAAACCCCCTAAAATGCATTTTGGATCTGAAAACAAACCTGCACCTTATCTGAATATCTAAGTTTAAAAAAAACAAAAAAAAAACCCTAAAATGCATTTTGGATCTGTGTGCTGGCTAGATGACACAATCAAATTCCCCTATACATTAATTCTTATAATAGAAAATATATTTAAAGTTTTTCCAAATCAAATTTCTGTTTTTTGATAGGAAACAAGAACGTAGTGACCCGAGAACAGCTTGACCGAATGAAGAATGGTTGCATTGTGTGCAATATGGGGCACTCCAACACTGAAATCGATGTGGTAATTTATACATATGTAATTGTTTGAGCGTGATACGAATATGTGTGAGCTTCTTTTTTAAACGTGTATCTTTAAGAGCACAAAAAGAGTGAGCTTCATTGCCGTTCCAACAACAAGACATTTCATAACTTTTCACCAGTAAACATTTTCAGAGTCTATTTAAACAGCTCCAAATTTTGTCTCCTCCTTTAGCAGAAATTATTTGTCAAGAAGCTATAAGACTCATTCTTTTATTTCGTCAGGCAAGTCTGCGCAGCCCTGAGCTGACCTGGGAGAGGGTGCGCTCTCAGGTTGACCACATCATTTGGCCCGATGGAAAGAGGGTTGTTCTGCTCGCAGAAGTAACGTCTCTCTATGCTCCAAACATAACCCAGAACCAGGAGAAACACCGAAGTGAAAAAAAATCCTTTATTGTGTCAGAGTGTGAGCACTCACCTGTTTTCAGTTCATACTTGTGCTGTTCTTTCTCAGGGCCGCCTCTTAAATCTGAGCTGCTCCACGGTGCCTACGTTTGTGTTGTCCATCACTGCTACGACTCAGGTTAGTAGTGTGGACCTCTCTGAGGAGACCGTCACTGATATTATCAGGGCAGCTAAAGGATGTGTTTCCCTCTCGCCACACTCTCCACCCCTTGCTGTTCTGTAGTAAGTCTTACAGCCATTGTGTGTCCTGTAGGCCCTGGCCCTGATTGAGTTGTTCAATGCTCCAGAGGGTCGTTACAAACAGGATGTGTATCTCCTGCCCAAGAAGATGGGTAAGAAAAAAAATGCTGTGCTTTGGTTGTAGATTTAATACAAGCTTGATCATTTGGTTTTGTTTAAAAGCCATTTTAGTGGCTTTCTCCAAGGCCTACTTTACTTGTGTTGTTCATGATGGACCCCACGTGATATTGACCTCAAAATGACACCATCAAGGAAACATCAGTCAAGACAGTGTATGCTTCACTCTTTGTGTTTCCTCCAGATGAATATGTGGCCAGTTTGCACCTTCCAAACTTTGATGCCCACCTCACAGAGCTTTCCGATGAGCAGGCTAAATACATGGGCCTCAACAAGAATGGCCCCTTCAAACCTAATTATTACAGGTTGGTTCTGCTTTTTTTTTTTTAGCATTGATTGTCTTGTATTTTCCCCGTTTTAACACAGTGTATTAGTGCAGTGACTAAATTGCACGTACCTCTTGGATTAGCTTTGAACCAAACAGAGTAACAAGAAAGTGTGATTAAAGCGGATTGAGGGCATGGGCATAAAAAACATGTGTGATGATGTGGCCTGAAAATATTGTGACATAATGTTAATGTCATACCGCTCAGCCCTACTCCCATTCACTTCCTTTCGGTGCAAGCGAAGGAGGAAATCAAATATTTTTGTGCAGTGGCAAGTTCATATTGGCATTACTTTGAGTTAAATTATGATGAAGCTGCAACCTCAACTAGTCACCAATCTGTGGTTTATTTTTTCAAATGACCTACAAACCAGCTAACAGACGTGTGTCAAATCTTGCACTGCCCTCATTTTGCACAGGTGGTAAATAGTAGACTAAAATGTTTTTGGAGAAAAATAAGCAATGTTGAAACAGAATCTTTACATTCATATTTGATCAGCACTGCCTCGTTTGACAAATTGATATGACTTTTTTTGAGCCTGGATGGACCTGCTGGCTGGAAACAACTGGGCACAAACAAAACAAATCCGAGCAAAACGCAAAACTTAGGCTGTTATAAATCTGTACAGGTGTCAGACGTATTAAATTAAAGATAAACCGTTGTTTAGAGGAGACTGTCTGAGTGGGAGGGTGACCAGTTGCATCTGGCAGAGCAAATGAAGCATGAGCTCTTGCTGCCGGGTTATTAGTGTAGTGTAAGATACTGGTTGATGTCACACGTTAATTTATTGTGTATTTTGTTCACAGGTATTGATGAGACTGTTGGTGTGATCCTCAACACAGCTGCCCTGGGATAAACAGAGATATCTATTTTATTTTCTAAATTGCTAAAATGGAGGAATTATTTTACTTACAGAATACATGCAGAGTATAAATTATTAATAGCTGTCCAGACGTGCTGTTACATACAGGAATTAAGAAGAAGACGTAGAGAAACATATAACATAACTAACATTTTACACGTTTTGTCGCGTGTTCGATAGGAAAGCCTGCTTGCATGATGTGACGTCTATGTGCTCATTTAGTTGCTACTTTTTCTGTTTCTGTATCTAGATCACAGAGGTGTTGATTTGTTTGTTTACCTTAATCACAGTGCCAAATGAGGGCTGTAAGAATGGAGCAGATTTAATTTTTGCTTGTCGGCGACATTAGGGTTTTGTTCGTACATTCCACGAGCCAGGGTTTGGACTAAGCCAAAACAAACTCTGTATTAAAATGTACATAATTTTAAAACTCTTTGTTGTACACAGGTTAAATAGTCTCTTTTAATGGTATCTGCCTACAGTACATGCCCTAAAAGCTAACATTCAGTCCCCATTTTCATTCCAAGTACAGTGATAAAATATATCACCTTATATAAACCCAGTAGTTTATTTTTAGGATTTCAAATAGCCTGTGAAAGTCCAGACTCTGGGTGTGTATAGCCAAGGATCCTCCTGAAAAAATGCAAAACCAGACAGAGGTTTAAGGTGCTAGAATAAGATTTTATGTTAAAGACAACAGGTCTTAAACATTAAGAATAAGGAATAAATGTCAAAAATGAACGTTTTATTCCATGCTAAGTTTCCATTTGCTTACTAACATTCCATCCGAGATCCGTCATCTTCGGCTGTTAATTGTTTTGACTGGTTCGTAACTTTAGGACCATGGTACGAATGTGCCTTTGAAGTCATTAACACATATTTATCAGCTGTGACCTTAATTACAAACCATTCCTCTTTTCTCAAACGACGTGTTTGTGGTACTTTTAATGTCTTCCTTCCACTGCTTCTGGCTTTAATTGTAACTCTGATGTACAAGCCAAATATTTCTTGTTTGCCATAGGATTGTTGCTGTCTTAATTTGAACCAATATTTCACGTGAATGCAACGTGTATATCTATGTAAAAGAATGCGTAATATCAATAATAAAGTACTTTTGACTGAGAAAAGTGAGTCGAGTAAAATTATATTTAAGACGAGTGAAATGAAACCAGCGAATGAGAGAGGAAGGCCTCTTCAGGCAAGTGGTTTTTGGGGATAAGGTTGGTATTCATGGCTGTAAACTCTTCCACATACCTCCTTTAGAATGTCTCACTGCTGCATTCACCACACTGTGTTCCCTCGCACTCAGGCCTGCTGGCCGAGCGTCAAACAACTGTCCCGCTCTGGAATATTCACCGACTCTCTTGTTCCAGGCCGACTGCATTAGTTACTAATATTAACAGTTGAGTCACTGAGCTTGGAGGAGGGGTGGTGGGGCTGGGATTTTTCTGGAAACCTGCATGTAGCTATATAAGCAATAGTCAGTCACAGTCAGTCTGAGCAACAGTTCAAGAACCACAAAGAGGCAAACGCACAAGACACCAAGGAGACTGCTGAGATCCTTCTTCATCTTTGAGCAGAAGAAGAGAGATTACCACTGACAGTAAGTAATATTTATTAATGGACTGTGGTTAAATTAATTTGAAACAATGGTGCAAACTTATTTATTGTCACATATGTGTGATGGTTTTGGATGTGTCCTCGGGCATAATTTCAATGCAGTGGCTTGTTTTTTCGAACAATTTGACACATTTCTAGTACTATATATTTTGTATTCTGTGGTTGGTGATTACGTTGTAACTGTACATTCACTCAGCTACCGCACTTAATGTAAGTAGCCTAAAAAAATCTGATGTACTTATAGGCCTACTAGACTATTTATGAGTAACAGAAAAGATGAGATCTTTGTTTTACCGATTTAACAAAACTATAAACCGGGTTTGATTTTCTGAGCTGATGAAATTGGATTTTTAGAGCTCCGTCCCATTACAAATGTACACTGATCTTATTAGAACATGATGCCTTTCTGGAGATTCAACAACTCACCAGTTAATTGGTCAAAGTTAGTGTAACCGTTAGTGTAAAAAACTACAGCAATAAGATGCAACACACACTAATATAGATATACAAATATAAAAACAAATACCATAAGTAAGATTTGAATGCACCTTTGACTTACTGTAAAGTAAGCAGTTAGTATTTCCTGAATTTGAACTCAACCTCTAGCATGTATCTGTTTAATTAGAAATGGGACAACAAATATTTTACCAGTATCACTTTAGGCTTTACTCATATTGGATGATTTCATTTGCAGCCATTACTTCAGTTTAACTAAAAAATTAAAATGTTTCATCTCTTTTCCAGGAGCACTAAAGTAAGAAGCAAGATGTCCTCAGCGAAGGGAATATCCATCGGCATTGATTTGGGTACCACCTACTCATGTGTAGGGGTTTTCCAGCACGGCAAAGTTGAGATCATTGCTAACGATCAGGGCAACAGGACCACTCCCAGCTATGTGGCCTTTACTGACACTGAGAGGCTCATTGGAGATGCTGCCAAGAACCAGGTTGCCATGAACCCCACCAACACAATCTTTGACGCCAAACGGCTCATCGGTAGAAAGTTTAACGACAAAGTAGTCCAGTCCGACATGAAACTATGGCCTTTTAAGGTGATCAATGATAATGGAAGGCCCAAAGTACAGGTGGAGTATAAAGGGGAGACCAAGGCCTTCTACCCAGAGGAGATCTCCTCCATGGTCCTGGTAAAAATGAAAGAGATTGCTGAGGCCTTCCTGGGGCAGAGAGTGTCAAATGCAGTCATCACAGTTCCAGCTTATTTCAATGACTCCCAGAGACAAGCCACCAAGGACGCCGGGGTGATCTCTGGACTGAATGTTCTGAGGATCATCAACGAGCCCACAGCAGCAGCCATTGCTTATGGTTTGGATAAAGGAAAAAAGGGAGAGCGCAACGTGCTCATCTTTGACCTTGGTGGAGGCACTTTTGATGTATCCATCCTTACCATTGAGGATGGTATATTTGAGGTGAAAGCCACAGCAGGTGACACACATCTTGGCGGGGAGGACTTTGACAACAGGATGGTAAACCATTTTGTTGAGGAATTTAAGAGAAAACACAAGAAGGACATCAGCCAAAATAAGAGAGCTGTGAGGAGGCTGCGCACAGCTTGCGAGAGAGCCAAGAGGACCCTGTCCTCCAGCACCCAGGCTAGTATTGAGATCGATTCTCTGTTTGAGGGCATTGACTTCTACACCTCCATTACGAGGGCACGGTTTGAAGAACTCAACTCGGAGCTTTTCAGGGGAACGCTGGAGCCAGTTGAGAAGGCCCTGCAAGATGCCAAGCTGGATAAGTCCAAGATTCATGAAATTGTTCTGGTTGGTGGCTCTACGAGAATTCCCAAAATCCAGAAGCTTTTGCAGGACTTTTTTAATGGCAGAGAACTGAACAAGAGCATCAATCCAGATGAAGCTGTAGCCTGTGGTGCATCGGTCCAGGCTGCTATCCTCATGGGTGATACTTCAGAGAATGTCCAAGATCTGCTGCTTCTGGACGTGGCTCCTCTGTCTCTGGGTATTGAGACTGCAGGTGGAGTCATGACGCCTCTAATCAAACGAAACACAACCATCCCCACCAAGCAGACCCAGATCTTCTCCACATACTCTGACAACCAGCCAGGTGTGCTGATTCAGGTATATGAGGGTGAGAGAGCCATGACCAAGGATAACAACCTTCTGGGCAAGTTTGAGCTCACGGGTATCCCCCCTGCTCCCCGAGGTGTACCACAGGTAGAGGTAACGTTTGACATCGATGCTAACGGCATTCTGAACGTGTCTGCTGTCGACAAAAGCACCGGTAAAGAAAACAAAATCACCATCACTAATGACAAGGGGCGCCTTAGCAAAGAGGAAATAGAGCGGATGGTACAGGACTCTGAAAAGTACAAGGCTGAGGACGATATGCAGAGGGACAAGATTGCAGCCAAGAACTCACTGGAGTCATATGCCTACCACATGAAGAGCAGCGTTGAGGATGAGAATGTGAAAGGAAAGATTAGCGAAGAGGATAAAAGGATGGTCGTTGACAAGTGCAACCAGACGATCTCCTGGCTGGAGGAAAACCAGCTGGCGGAGAAAGACGAGTATGAGCATCAGCAAAAGGAACTGGAGAAGGTGTGCAGTCCAATTGTGACCAAGTTATACCAGGGAGCAGCACCATCAGGAGGCGGCGGCAGCTCTAAGGGCCCCACTATTGAGGAAGTTGATTAAAACCATTGGTGTCGGAATATTGTTTACAGAAATTACTTTGGCTGTATCACTGTTGTCTGTCACTAAAGATTATTAATTAGATTTTTCTTCACTTGTCATAACATATATACTTTCACAAATAAAAGTCTCTTGAATTTGTTCTGGTAATTCAAAGATTAAAGGTGATTATTTTCCAATGTGACCGATGTTCCATTTTAGCACAGCTATTAGAGTAATGACACCATTGACTTTGATTTGAAACAACTTTGCGCAAGGGCTGCTCTTTTTTTATTCAAAGCTAGCACTAGTTACACTATATACACTATAGAAATGGAAATGCAGAATGATTTTAGCTATTGTTGCAATAAAATTTGCTTTAAGATGTTGTTTTAGGAAGTAGTTGACAACTAATTTTGATGGTTGATCCTTGTGACTCTGCATTTTAAGCAAAATATTAAATGTAATAAACATTAGCAGGATTACTATTGCATCAACACATCATCTGATATGTATATTATATCCTCATGTTCTATGAATTTGGTAAATTTGCCTGTGATTTTTTTTGTATTATGATCTAGTGCACAAAACAAAACACAAATAGAAGTACTCCTTGGTATCACTGGTATTAAAACTTTTTGAATACCAAAGATTTGTAATATTGTTTTCTCTGGTGGTGAATCAATACAAACTTCCTTTGCAAAGGATTTTGAAATTAGATCTGGTAATCTCACTTCTTTGTAATTCCACATTCCATTTTAGAATATAAGGAGTTCAACTACAAGTTCAACTACAACTATTTGTCAAACATTAACAAATACAGCACTTCCATTATATGTGTGGCACAAGATGACAAATGATGTAAAATCATAATTTGAGGTTAAACTTCACAGCCCTGTGCAGCTTCTCATGTAGGCCTACCGGAAGAACAAATGCAGGTTGCTCTTGCAGACCCGATGCTAGTTTTTTATTTTTTTTTTTCTGTTCTTGGTGTTTCATGTGATTAGAAATACCTGGATAATATACATATTTTACTCTTAGGTAAATAAAACAAAACTATCTGTTTAATTTAATAAGTCCCCTGTGTCCCTCCCAGGATCTGCGCCCCTTAGTGAAGCCAGTTTAAACACCTTCCACCACTTGTCACTCTGGAGACCTATATTCATGTTGTTCAACACAGAGTCCACTAGGGGGCGTTCTCACATCGTGCCAGCAACCCAATTAGATTTGTAAAACACAAGGGTGGACTCAAACCAACCTGTTACATTACACTTTGCTGCTGACATTTGGCACTTTTACCTTTAGGCAACACCTGGAAATCACAGCACAATCCCACCTGGATCTTGCAGTTGACCTAGTGAGACCATAGTTCAAAGTTTCTGGTAAAAACAGTGATGGAATGACGTGATTTAACTACGTGCAGCTGCCTTGACACTCTGACTCCGTCCCCGGTGATAGCCGTAGTAAGAGCAACAGGTATCCTTAATCACATGGTATTTGAAGCTGTCCTCAATACACTTTGCACTTTTTTCCTTGTGTCCTCCATGACCCATAATTTTAAGCCTTTTTGTGCAAATGTGCGGATCAGCATGAGCCTTGTATATGTAAATATTCCAGCCTAAAAGTAAATTGTTGAGGCATTATTCGCAGTCTGAGTAATTGCTCTCTCTCTCTCTCTCTCTCCTGCTGTCATGCATAGACGCGCGCGCGCACGCACATCATCGGCCCCCCTTTTTTTTTTTCAGTCTGATGAGAGGGAGTGGTTCAGTAATGCGCCAACCTTCGCCAGCAGCCGAAGGGTTAACCCGCCGAGCCTGCTGTTGAACGCACCACCCAACCGCGCTGTGTCTCCAAGGGAAGACAGGCCCCTTGTGGAGAAGCAACAGCTCCCCAGGAAAACAACCCCACATCTGGCCCGAGATCCGGAGGACTATCTCGGAGAGTAGGCAGACGCGCCGCGGGGTCGTTCTCACACTTCCACGTCTGCCGCGGAGAAGGGAAAAGTTGATGGTAACAGTTGTGCATCTTTGCCGTTGCAGAATCAGGACAAGGTTTGTGAAGGAGTGAGGAGTGACACATTACTTCAGGTTAGGTGCTTCATCCTGCAGGTCCGTAAGTAATTAGTGCGGTTGTTTTTTTTTGTTTGTTTTTTTGTGGGGGTTCGTGGACGGGAACTAAGTGCAACACCTGGCAGCATCAATTTTAATCTCAGAGTGCAGCCTACTCGACGACAAAATAGAAGACCCAGTGCGCGCGACCACCGACGTTAAGCGGCCGAACGCAGAGCCTTGTAACAGGTGGTTTTCATTGAGCGGCTCACTTTGGCGCTATCCGCACTGTTGCTTCTGGATATATTGGACACACCGGTCATTATATGACTCGGGGCTGGAAATGAGGGCACACATACGTTGATTTCCCGATTCTTTCAAAGCAGACGAGTTTGTAACGGAGGCGCCAGCAGCCAGAAGGTTCCTGCCTCTCAATGATAAGCTCCGTGTGCGTTTCGTCTTACCGAGGGCGCAAGTCGGGCAACAAGCCTCCGTCTAAATCATGTTTGAAGGAGGAGATGGCTAGAGGGGAAGACTCGGACAAGATTGTCATCAACGTAGGCGGCACCAGACATGAAACCTACAAGAGCACCCTGAGGACCCTGCCGGGGACCCGCCTGGCCTGGCTGGCGGAGCCGGACGCGCAGGTCAGCTCGGCCTCGGACGCTGCGCCCCCGAGCGCCCCCGAGTTCTTCTTCGACAGACACCCGGGCATCTTCGCCTACGTGCTGAACTACTACCGAACCGGCAAGCTGCACTGCCCGGCCGACGTCTGCGGGCCCCTCTTCGAGGAGGAGCTCGCGTTCTGGGGGATCGACGAGACCGACGTGGAGCCGTGCTGCTGGATGACCTACCGGCAGCACCGTGACGCGGAGGAGGCCCTGGATATATTTGAGCCGCCCGACCCGGACGACACCGACGACGACAGAGAGATGCCGCGGAGGTTTGGCATCGAGGACTGTCCCAACAGGTCGAGGGGCTGCTGCGAAGTGTGGCAGCCGAAGATCTGGGCTTTGTTCGACGACCCGTACTCGTCCAGAGCAGCCAGGGTGAGTTCAGCGGGTTTCCAGCAACTGTACGTGTGAGTACGTCGATCAGCCGGCAAGTGGTTTTCCATTTCCACCAAATCCACAGCTGACCCCACATGGGTTTAGCCAATCAGGCTTCAACAGGTAGGAACGTCTGCAAACGCACACACGCGCAGGCGTATCTCACACACACAGTGTGATATCTGGGTTTGAATTTACACTTTTCACATTCTTTTTTATTATTTAAACCTCAGCGTAAGGATTTCCCCAGGACTGTTCCACTGACATCTAACCTGTTCTCTGAAGGCCTAATTCGATTCTGCTTCATTTCAGCGGGAAATTCACTCACTTTATCTGTCCGAAACGTCCCTGAAACAGCCAATATGGCTGCAAGAAAGTTATCGAGAATAGTTGTGGATTTTGCAGATTCCTTATGGCTAAGCCAAAAATCGACATCGGAGACAATTAAAAGATAAAACTTCAGATTTCATTGTACCCAGCCTGAACTGTCACCATCTTGTCATTTAATAGTTAAAAAAAACCTTGCTAACTCAGTAACTTTTAGAAAATTTCAGTCAGTTTTGTGAGAAGCGACACTGATATCTGCAGTATTCATTCATTTGACTTAAGTGCTATAGCAAGATGCTGGATTTCCTGGACGTTTTTAAGTTGAGGCTTGATGGTCACTGTGCTCTGGCCACACTCCAATTAGGCTTGCACAAACATCCCAACCACAGAAGCGATAAACACGATCACTTTCTGCATATTGTAAACAAACATTTAGAGAAAACTCGAACAAACAGCAGCCATTATTGTTGATTTGATTACTGAAACAAATGGAAATAAACAAAGTGTACATTCAGCCTGACTCACAGTCACATGACCTTTTTATTGCATTGGAGAAACAGAGACCCACTGAAAACCATAGTTCTTGTGACAAGTCCAATTTTATTGCAGATATTTGACGGGAACCTTATCCGCTCTCAACCTGACAGCGTCTTTGTGCAAAGGGATGGTTTTCCAGGTTTGGTGCGGAAGAATGGGGCTGGCCTGCGCAGAGCTCTGACCTCAAACCCTAAACTGCAATAGAGGTGATCTGGAATGCAACTGTGAGCTGCAGTCAATCTCAGTGATAATTGCAGGTGAATGGGAACAATTCCATGCATACAAAATTGTGAAAACCTCCCAGAACAGCGGAGAATGAGGTTTGAAAGATGTCATAATCACATATAATCTCATATCTCAAATAATTGTCTAAAAGTATTAAAGTAAATTGTAAAATCACACAATTTCAATTTACATAAATATGTGTTTTTCTTATATCATAAATGTCATTGACAGACAGTATTGTATCCCACGCAGTCACTTTTGCTTGGTGACAGTTTAACTTAACTAATGCTAGATGAACAAACTGCCTAAAACTGCATCAGCTGGCATCAGAAGTATTTGATTGTTGCACAGAAAATTTCTTCAATATTGCCCTTATGAGCAACTAATACACATAAAACTGGTTCAAACCGATCCAAATTCAATTCAAGTATTACCGATAAACTTCTCTAGTGTCTTTGTGGCATTGATAGTTCACCTTACATAGCTAAAGAGCATATTTAACAACTTTTTCCTACAATGCATTTTCAGGCTCACTGTGTCCAGACGTCCTAAGTGGCAGTTTTTTTAGTTTTCACTTCAACATATAATCTGAAATAATATCAAAAAGGTTCGAATAGAGAGAACGCTGTTTCATGGCAAAAATACAGTTCTGCTGAAGAGTTCCCACACATCCTGTTCAAGGCTTGCACTCATAGGTCCTCAAACCATGAGTGTTTGAAAGGCCGCCAGAATATATATCCGTATACAGGAAACTACAGAGTATATGAGCGGAAGACGTGTAGAAAATTAAGAAATGAATACAGCGAAACTTAATCAAGGGTGCGGAAACACCACTGTGGGGTGTCTGTTTTTAACTTCTGAATGTATTATTCAAAGATCATTATCTTTATTTCACAGCTGAAGCGTGTGACAAGTATTTATGTCTTTGTATGTGCAAACCGTCCAGGATTGTTATCTCGGGTCCTCATGAAGAACATAGAGACCGTTTGAATTATCCATGAAATAAAGTTTCCCGTGTTGTAAATTACAATCAATTTGCTCTTTTTCCTTCCATGGGGGACATGAGCCAGCTGTAAGCTTTTCAGAGTATGCTGTGCCTAATGGCTCAGGAACAAAAGCAGCCGAGTGCTCAGTGATTTAAACCTGAAAGCAAGTATCGAGTGTCATTATAGCGGGAGTTATCAGGCAAAGGGCCAGGAGCTTTTCATCGAAAAGAAAAATACATTTAGTTTGGAAAAGAGAGAGGTTGTCATGCTCACTCTAGCTTCTGTTTGCAGAGCTGAATGGTCTATGCAGAGAACCTCACAGTGTTACAGAAATATAGAGCTCTTATTGCATGCCAGTCACACTATAGATAATGTTTATTTTAGCTTCCTGTCCAGGTGGCATTTAGAGGCCGTCACTGCGGAGTGACCGATGTCTCTGAGTCACAGCTGTCGCTGCGTTTGTGCCAGCTTCTGAAGATGGCCGCGTCGTGTCTGCCAGCCTCTCATGTCCCTCACCACTGATGTCACGACTCTTTCTGGAAGTATGTAATATGAATGAGTTGTGCTGGATGCATATCGATCTGGTCTTAATGTTCTGCGTCCATTTCCTCTCCGGCCCCTTCATGTACGCATGTTCGCTCTGTGTGCTTTCTGAAAAAAGGGTATGCATTTTGTGGCACTCACGTTACCCTCGTGGCCTTTTTATATCAAAGCGCCTGTGAGCTCATCTCAGGTAATGTGATTGTTGGACGCCGGTGGGAAGAGATTCTGTCTATGATGCAAGCCACATCCTCCTCACCATCAACTGGGACTGGAGGCGCAGCTCAGTGGAAGTGCAGGATTTTCTGCACATTTTTTATGTCTCTGATCTGATGCTGGCACCACTCACAAACCACAGACCTAAGAGGATCACATAGCGCTGCATCATATAGTACAGTCAGTTGTTGATACGGGCCACTTGTTACATCGCTTCGGTCCAGGCTGAAATATCAGCACATGTAACTACAAACTGGGTTGACCTGAAATTTGGGGTAGATATTCACGGTTGGCACGTAACCTAGTGGCATTTGCTCTTGTGCCACCAGCAGTTTGACATCCGTGTTTTTGAGTAAAATGTCCCATAAAGTTTTGGATGAATTGCTGTTAAATTTCATGCTCGCTCATAATCAATCAAATTTGCCTTGTGAAACTTTTAAAGCTAATGCCCGTTCATCGAGCGTGACTGCGGCAAGTGAACTAACATCAGCATATTAGCATTTTGTTATGAGCACACACTCACGTTAGCATTGACCTGAACGTCTGTACCAAAGTAACACATCTCTTTTATTTAGCAGCTTGTTCTCCAGCCTTGGCCATGGGAATTTGCCTATTTTATTATTTCAAACACAATTTTAGCAAATTCAGTGTCTTTACTGGGGGGAAACACATGTCGGATGAAAAGGATTAACTCGGCCAGTCAAAAACATTCACGACCTCAAAACCTCCTCAGGTGCCTTGTTTGCATGTTTGCATGCAATCACCTGCCTGCTGTTTCCTCCTCAATATGTTGTACTGTCTAATGGGGCAACTGGTCACAGTTTTCGAGCATGGGCAGCCTAATTTTCAAATTTTGTGCGTTGGTATAAACTCCAAATATTAAGGCTGCACCGATTTGAAAGTTCTGGGCCGACACTGATAATTACAGACAATAACAACAATTTGTCTAAAATAACTGATGTTTTTAATTTTTGTTTTTGTTATTCATTCCATTTTTGAGTCAAGGAAATTCAAAAAAATCCTCTATGAAAAACAACTCAACTGAAATTGTACAGTGTTAACACCACCTCCAAAAGTTGTCAGGATTGGTTCCTGGTTTTCTATGTAGAAGATCCCAGCTGCCAGACTCCAGAATGTCATTGGTGGATTGTTTAATGACGGCGGAAATCCTCAGCTGAGATAAAAGCCCTATTTGCCAATACGCCAATGTCATTCGCCCACATCCGTAGCACTTGATGCTGATATTGAAACCATAAATGGGTGCATCCTTGCCAGATACCCAAAAAGTATAAAGTATAAACACTGAAAACATTATTTAAAGATATATCTCTACACTACCACACAAAATGGATGCGAACACTCTCAAATACCTCTAAAGCTCAGGGCAACTCTCTATTCTTTCACTTTTCAATCCTTTCAGGAGCACAACCTAAAACAATTAAAAAATGTATAATTGTTCCAACTTATATATTTTTTGACCTGGGTTCCGTGTCCAAACATTTTTGTTTGTAAATAGCTAATAGGTACAAAATGTTTAAAAATTAGTCCGCTGGTTTGCCTCAGCTTGTAGCCATGACATTTTTTCATTGTAATCCTAATGGGAGAGGTTGACTCAAAGTGTGTATTTTTGCCTCCAGCTGGCTCAGAGTATTGTTATGATAATTGTATGACAAGACTGTGGAGAGGAAAAAAAAACTTTCAAAGAGCCGCCACCCTGATCAAATCCACCAGAATCAATTTACGCTAATCTATTTTTATTATCATAAAACCCTTCTCATTTAAGTTTAAGAGAAACTAATTACAAAAAAAAAAAATCACGTGGAAAACATATAGAAACACAGGAGCCTGTTTTAAAAATGCCCTTTAAAGACTAAGCATTAATGTTTTTGGTACGTTCTCAGCCATCCAGGTTTAGGTAGACTTAAGTGCTTCAGTTGAAGGTATCCGGACTTGTTTTTGGTTTTTGAAGGCGTTTCAACTCTCATCCGAAAGGCTTCTTCGGTTCTGAAGAACCAAAAAGAAGTCCAGATGCGTTCATCTGAAGCACTTAAGATTTAGCATTAATTCAAATGAACACCCGACAGCATGTTATTTCAGTTCAAACACTTTAGGAGCCCCCTGAAAATGTACAAAGCTGTGTCACTTTTGTTATTTGTGAAAGTTAGACTTGAAATTAATGTTATGCTCAGACCAGGAAATATTCCAGGTCAATTTTCCCTAATGCAATATTTCATTAATTCCACAGCCTTGCTGCCTGTAATTGATGGCGGCTGCGGCAGTGGGCTGCAATCTGTGGTGAGCAATTAAATCTCCTTTTCCCACAGAAAAGAGCAGCATTTTTTATCCCACGTAGAGAAAGAAATCGATCAAGTCTTTGAGAGCATGGAATGAACTGTGGGAGGTCTGCTCTTTAGAGTCTACATTTTCAATAATCAATGCACTTGAAAATATAAAATGCAGATTTTTTTTTTTAATCAGATTCAAACATTTTACCTGGATTGGATATCCATAACATGCATTTATATTAGTGATATTAATGTCAAATTAAAGATGTCGATCCCTTTTAAATTATTTTACAAAGGTTATATCTACCTGCAGGTTTAATTCATGTCATGTGGGATTGATTTTATTGACAGAGTTGTAAAATGTTAATACAAACTTAATGATGTTGATGTCTCACCTTTGTCTTTGGGGAATCTTTTATTTACTGCTAACTCTTTTGTAGAAACACAAACAACTTTATTGAAACCTAATTTCTGCTCTCTTGGCTGAAGTCAATGTTCAGCAAAACAGTTAACACTGATTTTGAAAAAAAAAAAATGTCCTTCAGTATGTTGCTTTGAACCTTGCTCATTATGAAACCCATTCTAATGTTAGATTTCATCTTGGTGTGACACCCAACGGATAAATAATAAAAGAGCGCCTTGAGCAGAACACGTCATCCCTCTGGGCCTGGGTTAATCAGCGCTGACACCTTTCTCTGCTGCTCTGCAAATGGAACGCAGATTTTTCACACATCATCAAAGCGGCACAGCCTTGTTAAGGAGACTTATAACACTGGATTCACAGTGAAAGAGCGATGTAATCCTGTGTGATTAGCTTGGTTGTTTATTCTGCTCGGCTATTCTGCTCGGCTGTTTGCTCAAAATAGAGCCTCTGTGTTGCTTCAAGATCTGCTATTGGATCAGCGAGCCCACAGAGTTGCAGTCTGTAAACTTAGACTTCTTTTGTATGTCCCCCACAAAAGAATACATAAACAACTCAACTATGATTACTACAGTGCTAATGGTATTTCATAAATAACAATAACAGTGTTTGAGCCAAAATGTAACTAGCAGTCAAGATTGTGAGTTTCTCTATTTAAGAACTGTTTAAATTGAAATAATCTGAGAATTCATTGTGTTCTCATGGAACCAATTATCTGTGAAAACTTATATTTAAAGGAACAATGTGTAATCCTGACCCCCAGTGTTGAAATTAGGTACTGCAGTCTAAAATGTAAATATTTTACA
>KV751364.1:151647-178102 GCA_001698575.1 Mola mola
TGGTTATATCTGAACCAGTTTGCTGCAACACCTGTGTATTTCCTGGGATAATTGGTCTTCTTGGGGGAAGGGTCATGTGAGAGTGCCTTATAACTGCTTACCCACTGTGGTCAGAACAAAAAACAGACCCTTCTGCACTGGAATCCAAACTTAAAGAGGACATAGTGTGAACCCTTTTTATGGAATTACATTTGATAGAAATTGAGAAACTATTGTTGTGTTTTGGTTGTTTCTTTGCATTATGATGGTGTTTTGGGGGCCTGAAAATGAGTTTTTGAAACAGGGTTCCAGAATAAAATCTTTGGAAATAGGTGCATATTACCAGTAATTAAATGAATATTGGGGTCTGGGCTTCAGCTCAACCAAAACTCAGCCAGACAGCCCCCAAAAAGTAGGAACAGTCCCAAAGTTTTGCCACGGGATAAGCTGCAGGTTGCCAGGTAGCTGTTGTGTGCTGGTGTGTTGTTGCAGCATGTTAATCCCGGTAGGGGGCAGTAAACACCACACAATGATAGTTGACTAAGTAAAGTTTTATCTTTAGTTTACAAATTTGTATTGATTACTAGAAAATTGCTGTTTACTTGCCAACAATTTAATGATTTAACGTTACCAAAATCCAGCATTAGCCACATTTTCACTAATATATATCATGCTTCAGAAAAAATACAGCATGACTTCCAAGGGAAAAAAAAATAAGAAAAATAAAAGGATTTTGGCACAATCTTCCATACTTCCATGCTCATGATTTTCTCACAAACAGGAACAGAATTTAATGACTCACAAGGCACGACTATCCAATGTGACCTCTGATTGGCTACTGCCTTCTTTAAAACGTTTGTTGCCTTTGTATGCTAACCAGTTCTGTGAACTAGACAGGACCGGGAGATGATGTCAAACCTGTAATTCAGACAAGCACCTGTGATAAAGAGCTTATAGTTTCCAGCGAGAACTTGCTTGAGATCTCTTAGGTCTTACGGATGTTTACGGATGGTTCGACGTCCATCCTGAGGGTAGCAGGCTATAATTGAACAGAGTGACTGCAGTTAAAAAGGGGAGCTGCTGTGGTCACCGATAATAATATGGCTGGAAGAAGACTACAGAGTATAGAAAGTGAGAGGAACACAGCACAGGCAGGGGATTCTGGGGAGCTTTGGCATGATATTTTAGTTATTACAGAAACTTGGAAGTGGCTCCACACCCTTTCGTGCCATGATTGAGCTTTGCCTGATGCAAGAGCCTGGCCTTACAGCCCAGCTGCCTTTCTCCACAACTCTCCAGCAGCCTTAACCAGCAACAATCTCCTGATTGACTTTTTGAAGAAATATGAAAGGCTTTCACTGATCATCAGCTATAAATGTTCACTAGATATATTTCGGGCTTAACTGTCCCGTCTGCCTTGTGTTGAGTACGAATCTTTCCTCCTGATGGAATGTCAAGATATTCTGTCAACTACATGCATGCAAATTTCAGTAACTGTCTGGGGGCCAGGATAGACACAGACTGTGTCTATCCTACTGTGTCTAATGTAATGATCTTCATGTCCGATTGTAATTGACTCAGTTAGTCAAATATTGAATTTTTGTCACATCATAACCGATAGTCATGATTTCTCTTGATGAAGTTTCAGTCCTGCCTGTCCTTAAACTGGAATTTAGAACTTGTGTCTCCTACCTCTTGCTGTGAGACTAATTACACAAACACTGCCAACATGCTGATAACGCCTTATAGGTGGTTCAGACCTGGTGCCTCGGCTGATCTGACCACAAGCGGACAGCTCTAAGTATGTAGGTTCACGCCTAGCTTTATGATGGGTCTCCACTTTTATTACAGGCATACTAAGTCAATCACAATGTTTGATCCACTCAGTATGTACCTCTATGGGCTTTTCAAATGACATCACGTTGTTGGTTAAAATGATGTGGATGGTACACAATTGATAACATGCTTTCGCTGAGGGCGTCATTCAGTGTGCCGCAGGACACATTTGCCTTTACCTCACCGTAAGAATGTGGCCACATGTGGCCGAGACCACCTCTGAATGTGGTCTGATTGATGGGTTCTGAAATGCATTCAGACCTGTACTCAGAGGTGTCCACCTGTGATCTCTAAACTCAGATGGCAGTTAGAGCCATAGACTATTTAAAGTTGCCGTAGCCTGTAGCCAGTAGTGCCACTTGCTCATTTTCTGCCTCCTTCTGCTCTGGAAAACCAATCTTTGAAAAAATGTATCACTCCCAGTGAAATAGCAGGAAAATAACCCCTGACAACATTCAAAAAACTGGTGTGCTGCAAAATACTGAGTGATTTACCTGGCGGGGATTGACTACAACAGAATGATGTAAGCTCACAGATTTCCAGGTATTATTTAATCTTCTTTATCTTAAATCTTATATCTTTATACAGATCTTATATCTTTAATCTTCTATCATTCCAAGCTCTTTTTTGCTTGTTGTCTCAGTTTCTGTGAAATATATCCATTATAATGACTGACTTGCCCAGGAGAAGCACAGCTGTCAGGCTGATGGGTGGACAACAATTCCCCTCTGTCCTCAGGTGCACAGACTCTCAGACATGAATCATTGTGACATGAAGTCTAAGAAAACACCACAAGTGGTGCCCTCACTGGCTTTACAGCTGAGTGCTCATTAGGCTGGTTGATGCGGGTCTTGCATGCTGTGTGTCCGTGTTAGTAACAGCTGGAGGTGATGTGATAGGACCCCCCAGTTGCTGCACGCTGATGCACAGCCTGCTGCCCGTCATGCATCTTGCCGCGTTCCCGGCTGCAATGATTTTGCCAGCTGGGACCTGTTGTCCCCTTGAGGTTTCTCTGCTGTCTGGGTGCTGACACCTGATGACTTTGGATTGACTTTTTTTTAGCACCAGTGCTTGCTTGGCATTGCAAATGCCACAGTAGTTCTGTAATTGATCATTTTTTGATGGAATCTTTTTTTTTTTGGGTGGAAGTCAAATATTTTATCAATATATATTACCAGTATTTGAAATGGTATTATTTCATATTAAAAAAAAACTCAGAGGTAATTAAGACAAATTGTGCAACTTCCACTGCAGTCTACCTGCTCGCCAACAAACAGCAGACAGACAAAGTTAGCAACTAGTGCTTGAACCTACAGTAGGATATCCATTTTAATTCACCAGGTGGACAGAAAAAGCACTTTTCCCACCTTGTCAGTGTTGCTTTTACGATCGTTTCTGGAGACTCGACTTGGCTTAAAAATCCATTACTGCAGGCTTAAGTTGAACTCATAATAGTGTAAAAATTACTTAGTTACATGGAAGCCTGCCGTTTAGATTGATTCTCCCTGTCAGTAGATTGACCAATGGTAAATCTACATCATTGTGGCTTATACATCTAATTTGATCAATTACTTAAATAGAGTGAAGGCAGTGAGTGAATCACAATTGGAGAATCAGCCTTATGGGATTTATTTAGAGCTGTGGCTGTGAACAGGATCCATTTTTGGGGCTCTGCTTTGTTGTGGATCCAAAAATCCATAGAACAAGATACTATATGCATTTCTAACCGTTATTTTAACTTCATTAACACCTCTAGTAACATGATGTGCCACAGTTTTTAAACTGCTAACCAAACACACTCAAAGCAAAGCTGACTAACTGCGTGTCATTTTTACCTCTACATTGTTTTAGTCTGAATGCTTAGTTTTGAAAGTTTTGAAAGTTTTAAAATGGCATTAACTCTGCATTAGATACTGTTCGATACTGTAACAGATTGGGGTCACTATTTATACTTCACAGTATGGAGCAGGTAATTGACCAGTTAATTTACAATTATACTGACAAATGAACCACAGGTGCATTTTGCATCCATAGAAATTTAATCATCTTATTATTAATAAATTAATGAATCCTCCACGAATATTATAGAGAGTAAAGATTGAGAGTATGTATTTGTACACTGTAAAGGCTTACAGACCATCAGTGGACGGTGAGAGCCCCTTGCACTCTAGCACACACACATGTTGGATTCTTTTTAAACAGGTCTGACTAGTGACAAAATACCACTATTTTTAAACACTCATCACATGGTAAATATTGCAGGATTTATCAGTACCTTGTGCTTGCTGACTTGCATCTTCAGCTTTATTTTCTCCTTTTCTTTGCCCCTGATGGACTCTTTCAGACATCTTCGCCAACTCATAAACCTTCAAGTCACTGTCGAGGAGGGAGCACCACCCTCCAGGCACGTTGCGTACATACTGTAGGTTCAGTAGGTTGACAGGTCACAGTCAAAGCTGAGGTCAGTTTGGTGGCCCCTAGTAGCTGTGGGGCCTAAGCAGCCACTTAGTTTGCTTATAGGGGGAGCAAATTTCTTGGCTAAAAGTTAATATTTAACTCTGACATGTAATGGAGCACGACTGAAGTACAGTGAAAGCAGGTGAGGTTATCATTAATGGCTCAATAGATACAGACAGTCGGTGGAAGTAACTGGACAGAAATTATCTTCATATTAAAGATTATGATAAGATATCAGTGGGAGTATACAAACTTCATTTACATTCCCATCAAATGAGAAGTGTTAGTGCTTATCTGTCCTCATAATGAGTCTTGCTTATATAACATCAGCGGGCTCGGCAGACCAACGTGACAATCACTCCAACACTGTGGCTGTGTTTAAAGTTTCCACTGCTGTGCTGTAAACATGATATTGTGGTCTCCTTTCGTGTGAGAACTTAAATAAACTGTGTAGTCCCATCTAAATTCACTAATATTTATTAAAGTAGCAGCGAGCAGAGACGGACGTGGACAAATACTAGGGATACAAGCAGAGAGAAAACACAAGTCACAAATGCCCTGTGCAAGAAAAAGAGGCAGCTACCTACAGATGCGTGCACACAGGTGTGAGGTCAAGCTGTGCCGTGTTATTGTTAGACTCTGGTTTTGAGCCTTGTATGAGCAAGTAGTCTTTGTGTTTGCCAAGACCTCCAGAACCTTCCCAGCAGAGGTGCCTCTGGCTACAGATACCTAACTCTGTTTAGTTCTGGGATAAACCATTTGGCATTTAAGTAAACTGAACGCTGTCAGAGCCCGTTTGGATCGTCACAAGCGTTTGAACTCAATGTTTTACAGGCATAATGAAGCTCAGCACAGGAGCCACATCTGTTTGATGTTTTTTCGTCAAGGCTAGAGAAGTGTGATGTCTTTTTTTATACTAACCAAGTTGGCCGTGCAGTGAGCTCTGAGGGGAATGTTGGTCAGAGATGAAAAGGCACACAAGGAAATAAAACACTACAAAACTGACATATCTCATGATGTGTTGAATAGTAACAACCCGTAGTGAAATGTATTGTAACATGCAACAAATTTATGATTGATTTCCTGGTGCTATTGCTATTGTCACACACAAATATAAAGTCTTCCCAGAAATGTAATTATTTATTTCATAAACAAATTAAATCATACAAACATTCAGCTTGGTTGACTATTTGTGGGTTTATCCTTGTTGCACAATGCAGAAAACAGGCATGCACACATGGTCACCTGGGTCCCAGGCACCAATGGTAACACCAGTAACTGTGGAAATTTTGTAATTACAGCAAAATTAAGTTCATTGTTAAACAGATGACATCATTTAGCATTTTTTTATGGCGCTTTATGACACTAACCTTAGTTTAGTGATGTATCCTCGTTTGTCAGGGTGATTTAGCAGGCAGAAAAGTGTCAATTTGATACAAGTCACAATGCAAGATACATATCAGGATACATTAATATACCAACATTTTTACTGATTGATTCTTTGAACATCTGCAAGCTAATGAATAAATACTATATATCATAATGTAAGAGAATAATGATTCTACACAATCCCACAACAAGATTTTTACTTTTAATTTATTCAAGCTATCTAATTATTTCCTGGCACAGTAACGTCTTAAAACAGCTGATTACTGGCTGTAAACTGGTAGAGGAGTGTCAGAAAAAATGTTTTTATATGGTAATAACCCTCAACTTCAAACACATTTGCTAAAATAGTACCTCCTCCACCTGTGTGCTTGTCTTCCTTTTCAGTTTTTAATGTTGTTTGGCTGTAGCTGTGCTAGGCTGTACCCCATGACTCAGCCGGGTGACACCCAAACACGCACTGTGCATAGCTGGTGTTCAGGGACACGGTGTCCAACAGGGGGAACACCGAGCTCCTCCTGGCTGAGGCTTCCAGTCCTGTGGGTCAGCTCTCGTCTTCTCATGGGATGCTCCGCAGGGCAGAAGCTGAAGGAGGTTGTCACAGTAGAAAATTACACCTTACCTGTGTCTTTATACGTTTGTTTTTGCCATTTTTTGAGCATAAGCTGATATTCTTTGGGCCCACAGGACTCCAAAAACTGGTCAGAACATCTTTATAAGAGTTGTTATTTCTTTTGTTTGTGACATATAGTGAATTAGATCCCTCGTTACAAACTTGAAGGTACGTTTTTTCTCATCTCAAACCCAAACACTATAACACTGAATGATATATGAGAGGTGCCAGAGGGAGAAAACAGCTAAGGGCCTGCAAGACACAGGTACATATTTATCCAGCTGGTGGATTAGAAAGGTTGGAGAGGTTTTACAATTTATTCAGCCTATAGTGAACAATAGAGAGAGACCAGGTATGAGTTGGCACACAATGTTAACACAAACAGACAGGCATTGACATTGTGTGAGTACCATGCTGCCACATCGCTCGGTTTTCCTCCCATGAATTGCAAAATTTGTTTCACTTGCAACATTGGTTTTCAGCATTTTGTTTGGGTTTGTTTTTTTTTACGACTGAGCATTTGCATGAAACATGCCTTATGAACCTGAGCACAGGCCAGGCGAGGCCTACATGTCCAGAGTTTTCCTCTCTATCGCGGCGTTTCACTCTCCTCTGCTTGTTATCGGATTGATGGAGACCGTTAACAAACTCACCTAACTCCTCAAATCATGAGATATGTAAAACTCAGTACTCCCATGGTTGGTTTTGTGAATTCTCTGAGCGCTGCCAGTGACTAGCAGGCGTCATTCTGATAGAATCACAGTTTTTCCTCAGCGTTATTCAGTAACAGTGGACAATCAAAGCAACAACATGTTTCCTCGCCCCTAAGAGCAGACAGTGAAGCTACAAGAACCAACATCAAGTTGAAGGCTTCTTTTGGATTGCGTAACGATTCTAAAATGATAATATTAAAAATATTTGCCTATTTCCCATACGAGATACTTTTTTTTTTGCATGACAGTGACGTGCTATATTAAAGTAATATCAATCAATGTTTGCAGCACTTTGGTCCAGACTGAACTATCTGAACATCTATTCCTTAAATTGTGATTAGATATAGTTCAGACACTAATTTCCTCCGGATGAATTGTAGTAACTTGGAACTGGTGAACTTCTGATACCTCATCCACTATCATCCTCAGGTCAAAGTGTTAACTTTTTGCTCAGTACTTGGTTTTGCAGTAACACTAATTATCAAATGTTAGCAGGCTAACAAGCTAAAGATGTGATCATGGCAAACATTATACCTGCTATCAGTGTTACTAAACATTACGAGCATGTTAACATCCCCTCTAACTTACCTTTGGTCTGTTTTTATAGATCAAAGTCAAAAAGCATGAGCACAAAAAAGGATGTTTGGCTTAACTTTAAGATTGTGTATACTCAGATCATTTTCAGCCTACACTGAAATATATTCTCTGAGCCAGTCGATGTTGGTGTACCTAATGGTTTCTACACACAGTCACCTTCTTGCAGTTATTCAAGCATATGCATGCAGACAGTGATCCGTAACAATTAATTGATGTTTTTGTTTGTCTTAGCATATTTCTTTGGTGATTCCCAACTGACTCAGGCGTTCTCATATCACTGTTCATTATTTTAGTCTTTGCTTATCGTCAATTAGCTTACACTCACTGCCTCTGTCAGAAAATAATCCTTCAAAACATGCTACTTCACAGACTCGATTGCCACTTTTTTTATATTTACTGTAAAGTTATTAAAAAATCTTATGACATAATTACATATGGCATGGATTGAAAAACCAACACACGGTATAATAAACACAGAATTGATTGCTTATTCATTTGTGGGAAGACATGAGATTATGCTAATTATTTGTTTTGTCTGTTTCATGCAGGCGGTGGCGTTTGCCTCTCTCTTTTTCATCCTGGTGTCCATCACCACTTTCTGTCTGGAGACCCACGAATCCTTCAACGTGCTGCTGAACAGGACGGAGCTAGTTGTCATTGGTAACATGACACAGGAAGTGGAGAGGCGGGAGATGATGACCAAGCCCATTCTCACCCACGTGGAGGGCGTGTGCGTGATCTGGTTCACGTTTGAATTTTTGGTGCGAATCATCTGCTGCCCAGACAAGCTGGTCTTCATCAAGAACACACTCAACATCATTGACTTTGTGGCCATTCTGCCATTCTACCTGGAGATGGGCCTGAGCGGTCTGTCATCCAAAGCTGCCAGCAATGTGCTGGGCTTCCTTCGGGTGGTGCGGTTTGTGCGGATCCTTCGGATCTTCAAGCTGACGCGGCACTTCGTAGGCCTGCGTGTTCTGGGTCACACGCTTAGGGCCAGTGTTAATGAATTCCTCCTACTCATCATCTTCTTGGCGCTGGGTGTGCTCATATTTGCCACCATGATATACTACGCTGAGCGCATTGGAGCCAATCCCAATGACCCCACAGGCTCCAAACATACACACTTCAAGAACATCCCCATCAGCTTCTGGTGGGCGGTGGTCACTATGACAACGTTGGGCTACGGAGACATGTATCCACAGACCTGGCTAGGCATGATGGTGGGGGCGCTGTGCGCACTGGCCGGGGTGCTGACCATCGCCATGCCGGTCCCTGTCATTGTCAATAATTTTGGTATGTACTACTCGCTGGCTATGGCCAAACAGAAGCTGCCGAAAAAGAAGAAGAAGCACAACCCAAACCCAGACGGTCAGACCGAGTCGGCCTCGTTCGGGAAGTCGGAAACAAACTCGCACAGAGACAGCACTCAGAGCGACACCTTCCCCCTGGCTGCTGAGGAGAGCGTCAACAGGAACCGCTCAGGTCAGGCTGAAAAAAATGAAAAAGCCTATACCATCCTATGTTTGTGATGTCTACCATGTAGATAATTCTGGTTTTAATTGACGTAGTTTTAACTGTGAAGTTTTCAGTTACCATCAAGAACACAACCACCCATTAACATCATCATCATTATTATGTGGCCTTCTATTCAGTCCAAGAGTCACTGTGAGCAACATTAAGTGGACATGTATTGAATTTATATCATTATATCATTTAACATTAATATTGTTTGATTTTTTTTAATGTAGATAGTTGCTGAAGGTTTCCTTTCACTTTCATTGTATTTATGCATTCATTTTAGCCTGAAATCTGCCAAAACCAAATGTATCCTCATGGTAAAATACAAGTACAGGAAACTTGAAGCTTTTATTAGAATATGCGTAGTGATGCTTTGTGCAAATGTTCACTGTTTACTGTATGTTTTCATTAGGTTTTAAATTTAGAAATTATTTTGTTTAACTCGTTCGTTTTAAATGATGATAAGCATCTTTGTGGTTTTGAGCACAAAAGTGAAGTAAGCAGCGAGTGTATTTGCAAGCCTTACTGTCCCTAAGGCTTTTAAGCGTTTGCCGGAGAGATGAGCGGCGCAGTCCTAAAGATGGTAACACACCAGGATCAAATTACTCCTTATAACATCTCAGTCAAATTGAATTTTGTCACAGAAAAATACAGATTTTATGCAATATACCTTTGCCTTTGTCTGAGTCCTCGGGGCAGTCTCGGTAAAAGCTTTGACATTTACGTCACTGTTTGTTTTTGTCGTCCTGACAGACTCCAAACAGAACGGGGATGCAAATGTGGCCCTTTCGGAGGAAGAAGGCTGCAGCCTGACCCAGCCGCTGTCCCCCAATGAAAAGTGGTCTCTGCGTTGCTCCCGAGGGAGAGACAAGGCTAAGAAAGAGGCCAGCTGCTTCCTCCTAACCTCTGGAGACCCCAACATCCACACAGGCGAGTTAACATACATATCAACATACACAACATTGTGGTGTTAGCAGCCTTTAATTTGGTGACCGTTGCTGAGAATAAGTATGAATAAAGTCAGAGAGAGCAGTGACAATATGTATTTAGCAGTTCACTCGTATTCCCTTTAAACTCTATGAAAGTGAATGAATATAGTCGGACACGTTGCAAATTTTGATACACTTGTGGGATTATCAGAGTACAAACGTTTACTTATCTATTAATTATTATGTAAAATGAATTATCTATAACAATTTTAATTATAATTTTTTTGTTGTTATATTGTGATATAGGCATCGAACAGTTAGCAGGCCAATTCAACATGAATTAAAAAAAAACTAAAAACAAAAAAACAAACAAAAAAAACAGGGCTACATTCAAACGTTCGAAAGTCTCTGGTGCCCGATGCATTTCGTGCTTGTCAGTTTCCATTAAACAGCACATAACATGGGTGTAAAAGTACGAAATAAGGCGCAAAGTATTGTGTTTAGTCTGTATTTATTTATTCTCTTATTCCTTGGAGTGTTTGGGGTGTAAAATAAATTAAACCAATCAGAGAGTTCTCTCCCACTCTCAGGACTCCTCTTGCTGAGGGACATGTGGTCTTTGGCTGGTGGACCCTTTGCCTTGTCCCAACTGCTTTTAACTGGATATGAACACATTCACCAGTCATTACTTTGAGGAAGCTGCTGCGTGTCCCTGTGTGTCCCCTCCGTAGGTCCTGTCCAAGAAATTGTCATTCTGATTAACAGCCACAGAAGTAACGGCTGTAAATAAGTCTTAATAAAGTAAATATCTTTGGATTCAGCTTAACAAACTTTTTCAAAGGTGACAGAAAACTCAGAATGTGCCCAATTCCCCCTCCTAAACTCTTAAGATCTCTCTTCTGTCTCTCACCACCTAAAGGCACTGTAGTATTACTTAGTATACTTGGTATTTTTTTCATGGGGCAAAACAAAAGGGAATCAATAGAGGGGCTTTGTATTACTATTAATCATCCGTTTGTGGGTGCTCAGTGGGAGAGCTACACTTCAGTACTCACCCTCACAAAGCAATGGCTATGTTAGTGCAGTAACAGCTCTGATCAAACATCTATACAAATAACTGTGATGAAAGTTGGATTTTAAAGAGATCTAGATTGTTTTGATACAAGTTTGACTGTCCTGGTGATTCCTAAACTGCAAATTCAAACACGTGCCACCAATTTTCTCCAATTTTGTCTGAGAACTCCCTAAATTCTTTCATCTGACATCTGCTGCAATCTCTCACTGCATAAATGGCTGCTAGATCTCACATCAGAGATTCCCAAAGTACCCAAAACCCCTTGTGGAAACAGCGATATTTGGCAGTCGTGGATTGATTCCTGACATCCTGTGCATACATCTCACCCAGTCAACAAGCACTTGAAGGTGTTTTCCTGCAAAACTGCACTTTATGAGATGCATTTTGTAGCAAAGCTCATTTACACGTCACTGCTGAGGAAAAAAAGAAAGAACATGTAAATGGGGCATTTACTGTAGGCTGGCTCCTACGAGAGTACAGACCCCTTTTTTTCAGCAGCCCATTACAAGAGATTGTATTTGGACTTGTTTCCTGAAAAAAACAAAACACTAACAGAGTGTAGAGTGTTGCAAATTGGTGAAAACTAATAGCATGCTGTTCCATGCACATGAAAAAATACTGAAAATTTCAGTTATATCTGTCAGTCAAATATTAAAAAGGGACATGCGGTAGTGGTGAATGGAGGAAATTGTCTGTCAGTGTAAAATTTACAGCCTAAAAATGAAGAAACAACACAAAGACAGAAAAAACACACCTCTTCTCCAGCCTGTTTCATGGTAATTCTTCTAATAATGTACTAAATAATCTGATTGGCTCATCAAGTTGCTGTGCGAGCTGTCTTCTGATGGCAGGGACAAAAAAAAAAAAAAAAAGAAATGCTGGAAAGCTGAGCAAAGCCAGAACACCTCAAACCTAATCTTTGAGAGAGCAAGTGGGGAGGAGTAGGGGTCTGGTAATTCAATCCTGAGCCTGGTGTCTGGTGAGTATGTAGATAATGACATCTCAGTCTATTACGGGAGAATATCACACATTCACAGCACATTTTAGTCCACATCCCCTGTAAAAAGGCTTTAAGTGGACTTTCACTGTTTCTGAACACTGTTCAAAACTGTTGCAGCAGTGTTTCAGATAAAAAGAGAGAGAAATGATGGCGCAGTTGCTTTGCTCTTCAGACCTATGCCCATAGGGGACGGCGTTAATTCCATGGTCGCAGGATGTAAGGTATGGATCATACTTCACCAGAGCCGTTTGGCAGGAAATACAAGAAAGGACGGATGGACACAACAGGTCTGAAGATGCTGAAGATGCTTATCAGCAACAGGAAATGGCAGTGGGAACAAAATGGTGGTAGATTTGAAGTGATTGAGGCAGACAACGTTAGCACTCCTTCTCATGATTCATGCACTCAAAAGCAGCCACTCTCCTGCTCAAACACGCATGATGTCTCGCTGATGTGACGGCCAGCAGCTCGCTTCCTCACGCTGAGTGCATAATGGTTGCGGCAAGCCGTTCAAGTGCTGCTGAGAGGAGACGGCAGGCAGATTTATAGACAAGCAGTGAAAAGGCTTCTGAGCTCGGATGAACCTCGACATTCCCCAGTGACGTCTCTGGATGACCACCACTAATAGTTTTCCATTAACAGCATGGGTGGTCCCAGCGAAAGTCTCCTGCCTCTGAAGGCCTCTGAAGTTCAGATCTGGAGTACGCCTTCCTCTGTGCTGTTGAGAGCTAAAATATCCGGTTGTCGATTTCTCAAACAGAAAATGACACCAAATCTGATAATGATCTCTACTTCGCAGTTTTTAAACTGTTAGTCAGCCAGAGCAATTATTTCAAAATGTCAACTGGTGCGCGAGAAACTAGGGGGCATGTTTCTCAGTTTTATCACAACGTAGATTGAATAATTGATTTGTGTTGAAAAATCAATCGACTAATCATGAAAAAACATATAACTCGCAGCAGGTTCACAGCCCGATTAAGACGAGCGCAGATATTTCTTTATATGACAAATAATGCGTGTATGCTCATGTAAACATAAATCACTGCCTGCGATTCTATTTTTATCTTTTGTGTTTCTTCACAGAGAGCTGTAAAGACATCCTCACCACCTCTGGGAACTACGCTCAGCCGGAGGTCACCACTCTGACCTGATGCTGATTGACTGTGAAAGAGGAGAAAGAGCATGAGTTATAGTGGAGAGCTTTAGCTCTGGACCCTGCTTTCATTTTCTTTGTTAATAAACCACATCCTTTTTAATTCAAGGCAAGAGGTTTTTTTCTTTTTGTCTCCGTTTATACATCCAAAACCCGGCGGTACAAAATCAGTTTCAGCAGATTTATCATATGTTTACACTCATTTACATGTTGCAAAGCATTTTGCATGTATTGCATGATGTAGAATTATATGATGTAGCTGAAAATCCAGCGAACATTTATATGCTTCCCATTTAGCAGACATGTCTTAGCTTTAAAGCATCTGGAAACATATTTCTGACTTCATTTCCCTTTATGACTAATAGGGTCCCACAGGAATGCTTTATTTTCTGCCGATCAGGAAACTATTTAATTTGCAGATGTCCCTTTTCTCTTTTTTTTCTTCCTTTCTCTGTGCTCGTTTTTGCTTTTGCAGACAGCAGGACTCAAAATGATGATGATGTGATTAGCATTCAAAGTTGATCAAACCACACATAAACACTCCTGATAAAGTAGGTTAGCTGAAGTTCATTGATTATTGGTGAACTTTATTTGTTGTTCCATATTTGATGGCAGAAGAGGATTTATAATCTTCAATCTTGCTTTGTGTTTGTGAGTGTGGTGGTCATTTTCTTTTGGAGTAACAGGTCAGCCAAGGTTAACTTCTTTTTGGACCTAAAAAAAAATAACAAAACACGTTTGGATTTGATGTTTTAAAGCGATGTATATTGTTAACTGTCAAGTACGTACACTGAAGTACACTTGTGAATATGGTTTTTGTACAGCAAAACTGTTACTGTGAACTAGGATTAGATGAAAACTTGAAATTGTTGTTTGATCGTCATCAAAACGGACCCAGAGCTTTTTCTCGGTCATCCGGTCTCTGCCTTCTGTTGTGACACTGCTTTTTAACACTGACCACGGGGACAGGACGCAGACATTTTGCCAAGACACAGTATGGTAAAAGAGCTGCTCCGGCAAAACATTGTGAATCCATGTACAATAAGAGAGTTTAAATCAATGGAGCAGTATTGTCTATTACAATAACAAAAAACAACTGATGCAGCACTACTGGTTGAGTCTGGACCTAATGTAGACTCTTAGATTAAATGGTAGATTTTCATTACCACTGTTAGTAAAGCAAATATATATAGTGCAATGCCATCAGTTCCTCTTGCGCCTCATGTTGAGTAATGGAGCTTAAATGTGTGGAGTAATGTAATTAGATTTCATCGCACTTGTTGTTGTTGCAGTCTGTAGAAACTCCGAGTGTGGTTTCTTTCACTTGTGACCTATAATATATTCCTCATGGTCTACCATAGTGGCCTTATGTTTAATAAACAAAGGGAAATTCCGTTTTATCTTTATTAGCCTCCATCTGTGCTGACCCAGAGGTCTGTAATTATGTATAAGCACAGTTGTGCGTATGTAGCACTTTTTTTTTTTTCCCATCTTAATATGACATGCGTACGCATCATGAGATATCTATTAACCATGCAATGACGAAGATGACCATTATTTTGATAATTCACCTTTTTAGCCCCTTTCGCCGTTTTCCCTGATGTACTGTACATACTCGAATGTGACGGAGAAGCACAGAGCACATCTGTTTAATATCTCACCATTATGGGTTGTATAGGTGACTGTAATGGATTAAAACCCTGTCCAACTGTCAAATGTGCGTGTGAGTGTGCGTGTGAATGTAATGTATCATGTAGGCATGTGTGTCTATGCAGGAATAGAAATAAAACCCATTCCCCCACCCAGTGTTGAAGATAAATCTTGTCCTTTCTATGAATTTTTTATTTTCCTTCACAGCTTGAGAATCTAAATTTTTCCATTAAGTAGTGCTGCTGCTGCTGCCGCCGCTGCTGTGTCATCTACTGTACTGCTATTTATAGCCGTGACACAAGTGCAGTCTGGTGGTTGATCTTGTGTCTGCTCCAAGTGGCATAACGACAGCCACAGCCGTGCCTCCTGCTCTCCTGTGCCTCCATGATTATGTACCAAAGGTGTAGATGGCATACAGAACACATCTCCATGGAGATTTGGGATGACAGGCAAAACTAATTACTGTGCGGCTGCCTCCACCCCCCTTGCCCACATGCAGAGAAACATTGCTCTCTTTCTCTCGCTCCTCACAGACACAGTCACCTTAGCTCAGCGTGATCATGTGATGTTTGGGGCTGTATTGTGCAGTGCATTGTGGTGATGAATGGGGAGGAGGGAGGAGGGAGGGATCAGTATGTCATAGGTGAGTCTCAACCATCAAGGCTGCATGAATATGAAAGCAGACGCCATGTGCTCATACAAAGCAGACGCTGTCTTTTACCACAGCTAGAACTCAGGACCGAGAGACTGATTATTCAGACAGAAGCAGAAATGACAAGATTCGCTCTCAGACACTGGCTGATGTGACATTTACTGGTGTGAGGAAGATGTGAGCAAGTAGAAAATACTAGAAATACTCTGCTCACCGGCAAGTTGTTGCACTTAATTCACATGTTTATGATAACACCTGATTGAAAGTTTCATTTTGGCTTTTCCATAAGCAATGTGCTTTAAATGAAATGGGTTTCGAAAGGAGGGAGTCCTGTACTGTTTTGAAATGTATCTGTTATATTCAAACGCTTCTACCTGAACAATAGGTTTGAATGAAATTTTAGGTGCCCAGTGTCTTTTATAGCTACTTTAAAATGTATCTATTTCTGAATATGAGATTATTTAGATATTATTCAGCAGAAATTCATATTTCGTGATAACTGCTTTTCTTTTCCTTCCTAATTGTTATGTTGAGCTATGACTATTTGCATGCACTAGTTATGCTATATTTGTGCCACAGCTGCTTCGTGTTGCTCTGCATGAAGAATGATTTGTACCACGTGTGTCATCTGTGAGGTTTTTTTCTTTGGTTATCATTCATGCAATTTTATTATTTTATACTATGTTCTGGTTTAATCAAACTATGACTTCATTGGTTTTACTTGAAAAGGCTGCAGGCACATTTACATGAATGTTGAATAATACGTGTTGTAAAAAATGAAATAAAAAGTCATTTGTCAGTGCTGCAAATGAAATTCCGCTGTAAGTCAGAGGTTAAAAAAAAAAAGAAGAAGATAGTTAAATAGTTAAAAATAAGTAAAACCAACTGTGTAATAAAAAAATGTGTGATATGGTCAAACATTTACATGCATTATTTTTCATCTGAGGTCCTTTCACCACTGACCACAGCTATACTATAAAACTGTAGTGCAAGTTATCTGTTATCTAACTCCAGAGGGAAAAAAAAAAAACATCTTAACACCCTTCTTAAACCTGTAGGTCAGAGGTGACTGGATCCTTTGCTTTGGTTGAATGCTATATTCTGATGACTCTATCAACACAAAGCAGTCATCATACTAGCAGTTCATTTTTGCACACCTGAACAACTCCATTAGTGAAGCACATCTCCTGCTTGGGGAGGCCTGGAGGAGAGTCGACAGATGACAGATTCACAATGGCAGTGACTCATGAATCTAGATGAGCTTGGGCAGAGGAGAAAGAGTCTGAGTGGGAAGTTGAGAGACATAATCTGACAGGGCTTGTACTGTCATCCTTGATTAAACCCCTTTCACTGTTTCCCCCATTCCTTGTTTAATTTTTTTCTCCTCTATTGGAGGTTGTCATGACAATATTGAACACAGTTTCCATGGAGAAAGACTGAGCCCGAGCCATTTCACCACTTCATTCACTGGTGTGACAATGTGGAAAAGGGCACATCTTGACCTCTTATCATGCCTGGTGGAATAACAGACTTTCATTTATTTATGGCTTTATGAGGATGGTATTTAGAGGTTGGCCTTTAACAGGCAATGCATAAATAAGAGATAAGAGCACTTGTGTAATGTGCATCAATATTGCATTGTTTGGGACTGCAAAGCACTCAGGTGAGAACAATGCATGCACAGACTTGGATCAATGTATTGAGCTCAGTTTGTTCAAGAAAGCATGAGACCATTATTCTGTCTGCGACACATGATTACTCATTACGGAAGATCGGAGGCAAAAAAAACACAGTTGGTTGCTATGCAGATGGAGCCTTGAAGCTGTTCACTTTCTGAGCTCAGTGGCCATCCTGCTATGAGCTGACCTGTATTGACCTTCACAACTCGAGTGGATGAAGAGTCACAGTAGCTGTTTGCGATTTCCATTACGGGGAACAGAAACCTTGTGTCATGATGCTCCTGGACTAAATCACAACTCATTATTAGTGGTCATGTAATACACTTGAGTCAGTTCAAAACTGAGCTGGTTGAATGTTGAAGAAATCTTCTGACAACCCTAATGATGTAGTCTATTTGCACTTTGTAAAAGTAAAACATGAAATACATCCATTATACCATAAAGTTATTCCCATATTTGTTGTATAACGTTAAATCACAGTTAGTCACATCACACACACTCGTGTCAGGATCTTGAAAGCAGTTAAAATAATTTGTTCTGACGCTATTTTTGATAATGTTAATTCTTGCTGCTTGACGGATTAATCAACACCTGCTGTTTTTCTATAATTGACCCAAGAAGGCACTTTCAACTCATTTTCAACAGGCCAAAAAACCCCAGAATTTGTTCTGTAAGCACAGGGAGAGCTGTCTATTGGACACTATGGGTGTACTTAGTGGCCGGAGCCAGAAAATGACCTGCTGCAACCATAAGGATGCCCATCCTTGTCTGGGCATAAAGACATAAAGCATAAAGCATTGGAACAGCTCTTGAACTGAATAAATTCCTATTTTTTTCCAAACAAAGGAAAAATTGTTTTGCTTTCACCCTGGAATAATGAAGAACAGCGATTAATCAACAGGTTGGTCAGCTCACTCATGCTCTTGGCTGAGGTCAGATCAAACAGCAAAATTGTCTTGAAAAATGAATGAAAAAGCCTGCAAAAAGGAACACCCAGAACACACCAGAGGCCCCTAGGGGACCAACACCAAGCACCAGAGGAAGCTCCCATTGAGCTGAAGAGCACATGCAGCCCAGAACTGAGGGACCAGCATGTAGGCCATCTCTGCAAACCACAGTACCACACTGCTCCAGCCTCCCTCTCTACAACAACAAGAGGTAAAAGATGTTTGGTCTAGGACAGGCTTAAGACCAACACAGGAGCTAGCCACCAGAGGGGGATTTAAATGGTTCTATTTTATGTTTGGGGAGCCCTCATGTTGTCCATCTTTATACTGTATATAGTCTGCTGTCCCCCCACCAGATGCTGGTGGGCCTCCCAGAAATGGACGATGTCTTGATGCAAGGCGGGAATGGTCACATATGTCTTCTTGCTTTCTTCTGACTATGTTCAAATTTCTGTGGGTGAATATGTGATTGTGACTGGAGGAGCTTCGATCCTTCGGGTCCAGTAGGAGGTGGAGCCTCTGTGAGAGTGCACTTTCCTCTGATAGAAACTGCGTGGTTCAGTTTTTTTTTGGACTGCCCTCATGGAAAGTTACAAGTTCAAAGGTTATTAATAATTATGATTTATCACAACCAATTTACATAGTTGTGATAATTGCCACAACAAAATTATAGTAAGCAACTTAAATGCAGAGGGCAGACAGGGAAAAAATTTGCGCAAACATGGTATTTGTATTTCTTCGCCGTCCCGAATTTGGGAATTTGATAAGAGTGAGAAGAGCGTTATCATAACCAGTTAAAATGATGATAAAAATCATGGAAACAAGAGCCAATCCGTACTAAATCAGAACTACAGCTATATTGTCATTAGAGCACCTGCCATCATTCTGCCAGACTGCCTAATGAGTGCAAGTGTCCAAAAGCAAAAAGCCATTGTCCATAAACGGCTAAACCCAAAATAATAAGAGAAACCAATCCAAGCCTGCAAACGGGGATGGAGACCTAATGACCTGTGAAGAGCAGGAGTGTTATTTCTCAGTCAACTATCCTGGAGGGGATTTCTCTCTGCCGCAGAAGCATTATGTTTTCAGCACACCAACCTCTTGTGGGCCACTAATGGACAGCACTCCTTGTTCTGCTGTGTGTGTGTGTGTGTGTGTGTTTTGTTTTTTTTGGGGGGGGTAAAAATGGGAGTGCCATCAGCACTGACCTTGGTGGACTATTTATCAAAACAGTTCCCCCAATGTCACCCTCTTCCTCGGGTAGGTTCACTTAGTGATCAGAACAGCAAATGAACATACATAAAGACTCTTACCAGAAATAACATCTTTTTCAACTAGGATCAAACTGGATGAAATATGTTAGAACGGGCCACTACTGTCTCTAAATGGTGCTGATAAAGGCTAATGTACTATCAGAGGACAGGAAAAGCCACCAGGGTATATGGGAAACAACAATTATTTTAAATACAAATATATTTATTTAAAATAATTAGCTATTTTCACCATAAACATATATATGTATGTGTGACTTGTGACTTTTATGCACAAACTGGTGTTTCTGCATTTACAAACTACTTGTAGTTTGTGAACATCACTACATTTGTGTAGCAGTTTCTGAGACCCATCTAAAGCCCCAAGATATACAAGTGCATTTTTTTAAGGGGAAATCTATACTCAGTCAGTATAAAAGTCAATTATACATATGTTTTTGATTCATTTTGAAAAATCATTTTAAATATATACTGTATATATTTGTGGACTGTGTGCACTGCTATTTTTATTCTTTGATATTTATTTGTCCATCTAATTGAACTTTCCGTTGTTGGTTTATAGTTGGAACCAACAATTTCTTTTAAAAAAAGTCAAATAATTCCAGTTTGTTCAACAATTCAGATTTGTAACAAGTATTCATCCAATCAATAAACATTTGTAGATGGGACGAATATGAAGAATCATATTTATATATTTGAAACTCATTGAACTGAGTGAATATAATCAGTTATTTCCATTCCCAGGTCTTTATCCCAGCAGTATATTATTTCTTGTAATGTGGTTTTGAGTTTCTAGGTTTTCCTTCATTCTTTATGGTTTTAATTATGTAATATTCTGAAATTCTAATGTTAAGATTTTTTTCTTCCATGCTACCTGTTACTGTGTCTAGTTTGTTACTTACTGTCTTATTTTGATAATCCTACATTTTGTCAAGGTTCCTGTGGATTGTCTGACCTAATGTGCATCACTTCTGTCAGCCTAATCACTTTCACCCACCTTGTGTACATAGTCTAACTCTTTGTGTTTGTTCAGTCCTGTGCAAGTCTGTCGTCGTTGTCCCTGTGCAAGCATTCCAATATTACATGTGTAGTTTCCTAGTGTGGATGAATTTTGAATTTGAATTTTTGACCTTGGCCTCTGGACCTGTATGTGAGAGATACTATAATCCGACCAGTGTTTTCTGGCATAGCCCTTTGCTTAGCCCTTTTGAATGTGTTTGCCTCTTGTCTTCTAAGTGTCTGCTTGAATGCCAAACAGTTGGATGAAAAAATGCTGAGACTTTGATTGTTCCATCTCAGAGTCGTGCTTTTGGGTCCCAAACTAAGTTGTTCTGTAAAAAGAGTTAAAAAATTAAATGAAAGAATTAGGAAATAAGTAAAATTTAAAAAAAAAATGAAATTAGAGACTTCTTTCTATCTATCTTAACGTGTTATTGTATTGTCCAACTGGGCCTCCCAGGGAGAGAGGAGGAGCACACTCCAGCGGGACCTGCCCTTTGACCCCATGACCTCAACTTGTTGTCATAACAAGTACACTGCTTGGTCTGTAGTGACTATTACCAAAAGGCTACAGCAAGCATAACAAATAATTACAATAGCACAAAATCAATAACGTTAACCAGAACTGCCTCTTCAAACACGAACGAATTTAAAGGCACAGAACATTTGTAAACATTAGCACACGCCAGCCCAGCCTCGCCCAGCTGCTGGTCCATTTAATAAGCAAGCTAACGCATTATAGTAGTTCAACCAGAAGGGACAGTTGAGAATAAATGGTACTGACAGAACTTGAACTAGATTTAAGTTAATTGTGAACAATAGAATAGATCTGGCGCTTAGACCCTGGCAGGAAGGAGACAATCAGGGGAAGCAGTCCAATGATTAGGAGCGTCTAGTGTGAAGGAGACTTCAATCACAGCCTATGGACAGTGGTGGTGGCGAGGAATAGGGCTTGATGAATCCATGAAATGGAATCTTTGATGGGAGGGTTTGGTGTTCATGGTTGAGGTGGTGAAGGGGTGAGTTGCAAAATCTCTGCGGTGCTGAATTTACAGCTGAGTGACAGCAGAGAGAGCACTTCCAAAAATTTGATGGCTAAAGGAAAGCGTGGCAGGTTGGGATGAGATGAGGAAAATGATTAGGTGAACTAGTTGTGATGGTATGTGCATAAGGCGAGTCTTCCCGACTGAACTTTTGCTAAAGTACATACGCTTGACCTTAATAGGTTCACACAAATGTCTGTTGGGGCTGTCAGTTTAGTCATGGACCAGCCTCCACAGGCTCCGGACCTGATTATTATAGAGGCAGTATGGGATCATCTGGAGGGGGGGGTTATTTATTTTCTGTATTTTCTAATTGTTGCTTAATAAAGAGACTGAAAAATAAATATGAATTGTTTTCAATGCACACAAACTTTGCTGATATAACTAAACTGGTGGTGGCCTAAGACTTTTGCAAGGTACTGCAAATATAATGCAACTAAAATGCAGATATTTGTACACCTTAACACTGATCATATAACAACATTTGATTTTCTAATGTAATGATTAGATGAACTATACTGCATATTTTTAACATTTAGGTTTTTATACATTAAAGGAGAAAAATAAGAATCTAAAGTGGTTAATGGCCATTATACAACACAAAATTATGAAATACAAAAAATTTAAAAAGTGAACTAATAATCAAGTTATACAAAAATAATAATTAAAGGTGGAGATGATAATAACATCTTGATCATTTGCATTAAAGAGAGTTATACATAATCTGACGCATGTCCCCACCTTTGGCCTCTTCAGTTTTCTGATAGTCAAACATTTCAGTAACGTTCCTGCTCTGGAATTTTCAACAATCATCCTTCACCAAATGACGCATCTGACCTGATTTCTGCCAGCTTATGTTTTGCGTTCGTGAGAAGTCAACCTGTTGTGTTTAGAACAGTTCAACAATCATAGTTTGCTTTTCTAAGAAACGTTTGTATATGCTGAATCAGCTAACAAACAGTTCCATCCATTCTTTTTAAGTCCGAGCAGCAGGAAAGTTTCATTAAAATTGTCTACTTGAGTTTTATCTGAGGAGCCTTTCTTAAAGCTCTTTACTACTATTAAGTAAATTCATGTTACAGGGGGATGATGACGCACATCAATCAGATGGGAGGGGTGTCTTGTGCACAGTAAGAGCCTGTCCATTATGCCTAAACACAGGAAATAACACAGCCATTACATATGTGCACTTCCTTCTACACTGCCCTCTCAACTCTGACATACTGGGCCCATTTAAGATACATATACCGTACATTCCCATTTAGATACATTCATATTGATCATATAGGTGAAATGTAAACGCTCATGTATATTTATTCTCCTACGGCTTCAGATGTTGTAAATGCCTCTGTCTTCTCTTTACATTCAAACTTCTGATCTTACAATACAGCATTACTGATGCTTAACAAAGTTTTGACATCACTCTGAAATCGATAAATGGGATCACACTCTCTGTATTAGCAGCAGTCTAATCAGCCCCCACTGCTTTTCAGCTGTCATTATGAAAGGGGCGTTTCAGAATTGCACTTCAGACAGAATGGTTGAATGGGTACAATCATCCCTTATGACTGGGCCAGCAAACACTAAATGGATAATACATTAGTGATGAGGCCTTCCTAGGCTGTCAATCATCTAGTCTTATAGTACTGTCTTCAACTCCTCAGTGTATAATGCACACTTGATAAATATTTTATATTGTTGTGTTTACTGATTGCAGCATCGTCAATTAAACTTCGATTGCATGTGTGGATTGACTTAAAGCTGGGTTTCAGGAAAGTCCAGGAGGATGGATTTGAGACTAAAATTTTGAGTTGAAGTGAATGGTTTTTTTTTCCTGTTCACTTTCATTCTATGACAGCGACGGTGGGGGAGGCACAAATGCATCCATTTTAGTGTGGTGTTCCGGTTTGACTGGATGCACAGCTATAAGGAAAAGCAAACTTGCATGTTTGGCTGAGCTTTTAAATGGACTAAAAACCAGCAGAGAGTTGTGTCACATCCTGCAGCCCAGTACTGCCCTTGTAACGCCTTGGCAGGCAATGATCATTTGCATGCATCTACATATGTGACCCTACCATAATGTGTCGTGGATGATAGGAAATGAGGAGCATAGCCACCGCACAGCTCCGGGGCTGGTCAGCAAGGTGGTGAACTGATTGACCTTTCTTGGAGCCATCATACGTTTTTATTTATTTTTTTAATTACTATGAATGCTGGTTGTCACTATCATAAATTAAGATATAATTATTATATGTCATGATAAAATTATAGGTCATTATTGTTATTCTACTATTATTATTTCCTGGGACACTGCTCCCTCTACCTCTTTTTCCCTTATTGAAACCATTCAACTATCGACATGTTCAGCTCTTTAGAGACATTACGAGAATGTGTTTTTCTCATTTCTATCTTTTATACTTTTTTACTTCAGCCTTTTCTAGAATTTATTAGTGTTGAAACTAAACTAATAAATCTGATTGATGAAATTTCTGTGATTTTCTTTTGATATCTTTACTGTCTTTTATGTAGCATAAAACAGAATTCAAAGTAAGAAACAGCCTTAACTTTCATTGCAGCTCTTGAATTCTTTGGCTCTTCACTTGACATTTCTGTAATTCAGCAAATGCTTTCATCAGTTTGGTTTCAGCAGGTAGCATCCTCGTGCATTTTTGCCCAAAAATGCAATTTTTCTAGTTAAACATTTGACGCTGTGGAGCCTGAGGTGAAATGATGGGCAGACAAGCTGGAGACAAGTGTGGATAGAACTATTCAACCTGTGGGAGGCTTGGAGCTTGTCACCCCCCTGTCTTCTGTGACAGGGTCAGGTAGGTGGAGGAGGAGCTGCACTTGAAGGAGTGTCTGGTCAAAACTCTGTGAGTTGCTCATGTCTCCTCCAGCAGCTCTTGGATGGCATGAAGCCTGCTGCAGGCCTTCAGCTCCTGCACTGCTCTCCGCAGAGCATCGCGTGCTCGCAGAGCGCGTCTCTCCCTCTCCTCAACCTCAAATTTCTGCTGTTTCAAAATGCTCAGCTCCTCCTGCAGCTCCTTCTTCTTGGCCTCCCACACCTCCTCTTGCACAGGGAGGTTTTTGGCATGCTCCATTTCCTGCCACTGACTCTGGGTCTGGGTTGCCTTTTCGGCTTTCTTCAGCTTCTTCAGTTCAATTAGGTTACTAAAAACTGCAATCTGGTCCCTGGCCAGCTTCTTATTTATGTGTTGCAGCATAGTGTTGGACTTCTGTAGGACCCGTATGTCCCTGGGGAACGAGCAGTGACCAGTAGCCATGATCCTATGTAGGGGAGGGAGGTCTGCAAGATTTCGAACGCTGGCCATAGAGAGCCTGGTCGTCTCAGGCTGAGTCTGCTGGATGCTGCTCTGAAAAATTTTAATATCTTTTCTGAGCTGTTGGTTAGTTTGCCACAGGATCCTGTTCACATGGAGAAGTTTCTGGTACTCCATCTGTTGCTCGTCTGCTTCCATTTTCTCACTGTGCTGGATTTCTTTTCAAAGAACAACACTCTCAGACTGTAGATATTCTTCCTGCTGTCTTCTTCCTCTTTGGAGTTTTATGGTGGCTGGCATTCACAGAAGTTGCATTACTGCTTTTACTCCTGGTGGTACCTTATATACTGAAAATATCAAAGACTATTTCGAAATGAAGCTTTGCTTTGAAGTATAAGATAAAAGCATTTGTTGAGTGACCGTGCATCTGCAGCAAGTAAGTCATACTACAAAGAGAGAGGGTGAAAACCTCTGCCAATGTAATTAAATTTGCTACAAAATATGTTCCCCAGCAATCTGTGTTTACCTTTCAACAGATTTCATATTTCAGCTTTCTTTCAAACTAGGTATTATTGTTTGTTTTAGTGTGATTCTTAGGTCAAGGTCATTGGGTGCATAAAAGCACATATTGGAGCTGCATGTAAGATGACACATGAACTACAAAGCCAGCTGGTTCCGGCTATGTGATGGACCCTGTAATTAGCTGCAAAATGACACCAGTTAGACCTCTCTATGTCAATTGTTTTTGGGGATATTTCCAAAAAATGTGTTTGAGCTTTCAGTAACCTTGACTTTTGAACTAGAAAGCTCAAAAGCTTTCTAGTTCAAAAAGTGGTGAATTTCCCTTCTTCATTCGCACCAGCCTGCCTGGTGTGAACGAAAGCTGTGCGGCAGCGTCACCTGGCAGATTTAGTCTTGATCAGAAACCATGGCAACCAAATGCGATCACCACAGGAGCAACTTCAATCAATGCAGTGATTAATTCCACAAATCGGCCTCATCCACCGTGTGAAGACTAACAAAAGAGAAACAAGGATCACATCACACCTCATCCCTCCCTCAAAAGCTATTCATCCATAGCCAGCACCAAATTACAGCTTTGGACCTCTCTATGTCAATTCATTCTGGAGAAATGCCCCAAAAAAGTGTTGTTTGACCTTTCAGTGACGTTGACCTGTGAACTCGAAAGCCCAAATATTATTCATCTGTCGCCAGGGCTGTCAGCTATGAAATGACACAGGTTAGTACTCCATTTAAATTCTTACTTGATTTATGGAATAAAAAAAAACGAGAAAAAAACCCCAATATGCTTTTTGACCTTGACCTTTGGAAGTCAAAATATGAGCAGCTTTATAACATCTGATGTAAATGATCACATCATGGGTCATCCGTGTTTTTATTTTTCATTACATCATTATCATTTCTAAGAGAATGAAATCAAATACTTAATTTTGGGGTTTTTGTATTGTTTGTTTCTGTGTTTGTTTACAATGCATTAGTGAACATATGTGAAGGGTTTTAAAGAGACACCATCTTCCAGGAGTTGCGGCTCAGCAGCTAGGAGTAGAGCAGAGTTTTATTGTTTATGTATTGAATGTATGCACAGCCGGCCCTCCTTATAAGCAAACTCAGTGGCTGCTTACGGCCCTGTTGCCACTAGGCGGCCTTAGACAG
>KV751364.1:182574-201837 GCA_001698575.1 Mola mola
TATGTAGTAATACTGCTGTATTACTTTTTAAGGTTGTTATCCTTAAATGTCTGACTACTGAAAAAACAAAACAAAAACAAATACAAATGTTTCAAGGTGAATTTGCTGTTATCTTAAAAGTGTCTCATTGCGCCTCACTTCCTTTCACTCTGCGTCAGATAATTGACCTCTGCAGCTCTCAGAAGAGAGGATAAAACCTTGTGCTGAACTTGTTGCTCATCCAACAGGAACAAACAATCGAAGAGGAAACACCTGCAGCTTGTGTTTTGTTCTACCTATTTGTCATTGTCCAAACACTCTCCCGACTGCTCATGATAATAAAAATATTATGAAATAGCTGGCCATCTGTATAGATTCCATTTATATATAAAAAACCCCACAAAATCTTCATATTTGAGTAAAACCAGATGGTTGTTTCTTTTTCTTCAGAAAACTGTTGTGGTTACCCGATTATAAAAGATGTTACTATTACTATGTTTCTGCAAGTCAACTAATCGGTTTGTCCCAGTTATTGTTATGCACAATGCCGATGAGGCTTAAAATTTTTTGTTCGTATCAATCCTGGACTCTATCGAAAGTGAAAATAGAAACAGAATCTGATGATTTGCAAAACACTGACACTCTATATTTAATTTTCATTGTGGTATTTTGTGGTATTTCCAATCAAATATGGGTTTTTAGCTTTTTTTGTATTATCTCCCTCTTCGTTCTTTACATTTTACACAGTGTGGCATCTTTTTTGGTCGAATTTGATCATAAAGAGATGCAAAAGACAAACTTAAATGTCGAGACAATGCTGGTGGATGAAGTCTGGTTATCACTAAATGTTTCACAAATTATCCTGATGGGAGCAGGAGTCTAGAAAATCTCATGTCAATCAATTAACGTTGTCATTGGGGCAACAGTGGTGAACATACAGATTTGTAAAGAGATTTTGTAAAGAATAATATTTTACATTACACATTGACATTTTGGAGTTTGCTGCAGGTTTTATCCACTGACAGTCTGGAGAAGAATTTTTCAGTGTACATCTCCACAACCTGCTGTCTTGTCTCGCTGAAATGTTAAAAGACATTCTTGCTCAGCAGCGGTCCGTGTCTTTAAAACATAACAGATTAAAGTGAGAAAAAAAACCCTTCCATCTGCACACCAAGGAATCACTCTCCTTTCCCTGAGCGACATGTGGCCTCCGTCACCACTGTTTGTGTTGGGAATAGCTGGTCAAACAGTAACGAGCCGTCTCGGCTGTCGGGTTAGTTGCCCAAGCCTTACAGAGGACCATCTGGCCTCTGTTATGGAAGTTGAAAGCAGCTGAGAGAACCATGCGAGAATATGACTGATGGATCGCTGCCAATCTGCCAGGAAAATGACCCTCAAAGTGTGAAAAATGTCCACCCACAATGTCTTTTCCTGGATCAGGTGGCGGGGCAGTGGGAAAATGGGAAGCGGCCCGTTGGCTGAATGCGCTGATTTCAGATAAACATCTCTGAGGGGAACCTGCAGGTGGTGTTCCCATTATTGCATGTGCGTATACATTCTGTGTATATCTCATGCGTTACACTGTGGTGGGAAATGATTTGTTTACAGGATACAGAGTAGTGAGTGGGCGGGACAGCTGAGAGGAAGTGTGACACCGCTTAAGAGAGCTTGATGTTTGCACAGAATCTGCAGTCAAAATCAACAAGCAGCAGTGCCATCAGCAATGCCATTTTGGCTTTTCAATTAGGCCGTTTAATAGTACAACGCACAGCAAGATGCACAGTTAAAGTACAGTAATAACACAAAAAAAGTCACAGAACTTATTTCCATTGTGGTTCTTGTTCTAGTCAAGTAGGTTTGTGTATGTGTTTGTGTGTGCAAGTAACAAAACAAAGTAGCCAATTGGAAAATGCAAGATTGAAAGAATATTGCAGTTTAGTGCATTACAATGAAATACATGATAAGTTGTGAACTTTTAATAATTCATTTTGTTTTTAAAAAGGATAATGTAGATGTTGGTTGTTCTGATGACAAAAGTAGATTGTTCAACCGTGATGACCTTTTATATTTCAGACCACCCATGTGATCTGCACCTATGGGGGTGTATTTTGTATAGTATATATTAGTATATGGTAATTTGTTAAAAATAACAAATTTCACAATAATGATTTGTTCGCTTTGATAAACAGAGGGAAATTATGTATGCATGCCATTGTATGCATAATAAGGTATAGGCACAATAAAGTATGCAGCTTCCTTACAAAAATAGTTAAGAAAAACTTTTTTGTCAGGGTATTGTATAAAAGAAAAAAAAAAAAAAAAGAAATTTAACCTATTTTTGACCTCATGTCAATCCCAACTCACCGAGACTACACCTACAGTCCAGGACTGTATGGGAGCGCCACCTCTCGTTGCATCTACGGGGTGGCAGGTCATTTTTCAGCTGTGGCAGCTTCCAATCCAAAACTAAATGGTAGATCCACTCCTGTGCGTAGGCTTTGCTGGGGCACAAAGCCCAGTTTGTGTCAGTGCTTCCATATTATTGCTGACTGATCTGTGATCTGTGCAGCCGTTTGGCTCATGACGATTTGGGGAGCTAATCTGTGTCATGCAAACCACTGTCTAACCGTAGCTGGATCATGCAACACTTTCAGCGTTTCATTCAGAAATTATATTTTCAATTTTGTAATATTCTTTCTTCCTTTCTTCGACTTGAGAGCTGATACTTGAGCATATGTTACTGCCAATCCTTGTATATATTTACTTGAGTACAGCTGCCGAAGGCAACACTTGTAAATGTGTTTATACGAGTTTTACAATTTATAAATAGAGATAAATATTTATCTCATACGCTAAATGCACAATTACATAACAATTAATCTGTCTAATAAGTTAACCAAAAAGCTTTTGTTATTTTTCCAGTTGAGATTTGGATTACTATGGAGAGATCATGCATTTAGAATTCGTCCAAATTGTCAGGTATTGTAGTAACTCCCGGCTCTTTTGTACCTGTTTCATCATTTTTTATGTTATATATGATGCAGCTTGTGCCAGTGTTGAGGCTGCTCACAATATTTCTCATGACTGAAACAATGTACCCAAAAAACATATCTCAACACACTTGAATTTACTACATAAATTAGAAAAAACGACACACACACACAAACACTGCATGGTCTGTTTAATTCTCTGCTCATTGTTACAGTCAGAATTTCCGTTTGATTGTGTTACCAGTTTGTGCTGGAAGCCACTCGCATTTCCAGTGAGAAACACTGAGAAGAGATTGCTTACATGAGAGACCCCAGTTCATTGTACCAACAGGAATAAATCTACTGGATTAGATCAGCAGTGTACAACACTGAGGAGAAGAGAAAAAAGCCCACGCATTTAAACACCAAAAAACCTACGTGTACTTTTACTTTACAAACACACACGCATATATACACACACTCACACATACACACACATTGAACACAAGCTATTGTGATAGAGAACACACACTAACATCAGAAATCAACAGACACCAACGTAACATTACCTACAGTACAAAATCAAAAAATATCTCAAAATATACAGTTATTATTTACAGCTCAAGTATATATTTTTACTATAGATACTCAGGGTGATTTCATCAGAATGTACATCAATATGTACAGAATAAATGGTCTTAAACACTATAAATATAAATATGGGTTTGTTCACATAAAGACTAATTTCACAGTTAAATATATCCACTTTTAATTTCAGTAATTTACTGTAACAGAATTAATCTCTAGAAGTTGCTTTGTAGTACATAATACAATACAGCTGACACATGAACAAGACAAGGAGACCCTGGAGTCTTTGTTTCCAATAATGAATATCAAATAAAACTAAATGCCAAAACCGTATTATTGAGCAATGCTCAGTCAATAGCAGAACACATTTTCCATTACTGCATATTTCAAGTACTCTGACGTACTCTGCCTGCAGTAAGGAAGAGAGAACTCCTTGGCAAAGTGTGCATTTATTGAATTTTAATATAAGGACGCTGTGCATGTCTTCCTATTGGGTTTTGAGTGTGCAGGATCCTCTATATCAGCTCAGATTGATGTGTCTTACTTGCTACGCAGGTCAATGTGCAGCTACTACACGGATGCAAAACTAACAACTTGTGCAGATTAGATGGCAGAAAGATGGCAGTGCTTTTTGATGCTCAGGTCAGTGACCCTTTGAATGGTGCAGGAATTTGACCATATCAAAGTTTTGAGTAGCTCACAGAAAACACACAGAAATCCTTTGTGCTCACTTCGTTGTGCTTCTTTAAATGTGCTTCCTTTGCTGTAACTCTTAAATCAAAGGTGAGTTAAGAGTTGCAGGTAAATACAGGCGATTGCCATCATCCAAGGTTACGCGCCATTTGTGCCACAAGCAATTGCAACATCCAGTTTCTAGTATGTATACAATTGTTTTTGCATGCTAAATATGATCACCGGAACAGGTTATAATCTGGAGTCTTTAAGATGTTGAACGCATGTTTACATTTTAGTTAATAATACCTTCCCACATTACAGAGGGGGAACAGTCACTTTTCCTGTGAATTAGTGTTAGGCCAGTGTGGATTACAGCACCATGTTACTGCCCTTTACTCAAAAAATCTTCCTCTTCCTCTACAAGTAATTGAGGGAATATTAATGGCCAAAAAAGAAAGATAGAGGTTGATGGATCAAATAAAGTGATTTTATATCAGATTAAAAGGGAGTTATTCGTCACTTCGGTATATACCACACACATTATGACTGCTATTGTAGGCACCATTATGTACAACACACTGTAGCCTGAAACCTCAGCACAAGAACGAGTCATGTTAGAGACCACATGACCACAACAGCATAGGCAGGGGTCAGCACCTACATTATGTTAAATAGGGAGGGTCAAGCTGTGGCGTGGAATCATCAGTCAACATTTGCATGATAACAGGGCAGAATTCAATGTCCAGACGTGCCTTTGACGCCATAAATTTGTTGTTAAAACTTGTAAAGATTTAGAGACCTAGTGATCTAACACAAAAAACTTGATGGCTTTCATACATTTACCTCACTCTCTCTTTCTATATATATGTGTGTCTTGTGATGAATGTGTAAAATCTGTCTTTAAAGAAAGAGTTCAACCCTTGCCCCCCCTTTCACCCCACATGGATATAAATTCAGTTGGAGATTCTTCATTAACCACAAATTTCTGGGGCTTTAGGAAAAGTGTTGAAGTATTCTTTTGAAAAACTGAAGGTGGGGACCTGACAGAAAAAAATGCCATCATACTGTAGATGTGCCCTGAGATCCCAAATTGATCTGACAAGATATTATAGTTATATACATCATTTTAATAGCTGAAATGTTCACTGCCACTAAGCCAAAAGCTTTGGTGCCAACCCCAAAAAATAAAGATTTCAGCTTTTAAAGTAATAATACCCTTTCACGTCAATTAGATGAGCTGCACCGAGCAATTTTATGTTTATTTTTTGTTCTAACAAGTTCTGATCAATTTCAATTTTTTAAGGAAAATTCTGCAATCCTGTTGTGTTCATTTTTAAATGAACTTTTATTTTTATCAGACAACTCCAGGGTCTCTATCTAATAAAGCGCCCAGTGAAAAGAGAAGAAAGACGTTGGTCCAAATTCTACGCGATCACACCACATTGCTCAGGAAACAAAAACAGCAATAGCATAAGGCAGACAACAGAGACACAGTTCAGGCACCAAAAATGCGACTGACTATGATTCGCACTGCATCTGTTCAGTCTCAATTATTGGCGTTGTCTCGGGGAGGGGCCACCAGAGGGAGAGAGCCCGCTACTGGCCATTATGATGGCCAGCAGAGACCCCAAGTGGTCGAATAGGTGTATTACAACTTAATCCAAACATTCATATCACAAATTGTCTTCCAAGTTAATACATTGAAAAAAAAAGGCTTCAGTGTTCACAGGGCACGAAAAAGCCACCAAAGTATAGATTGTGGTGCTTATGAAATGATGTCCATTTGTAGAACAATTAAACACAAACATCTGACTTATAGAGATTTAGCTTGATAAATGTACACGGCAGTGAGCTTCCTACAAACTATTTGTTCACTGTAATGACATTAATAATATATGTCGGACAGTAAAATGTCTCATCTCCGTACTGCTGAACATACAGTTGTGCAGGTGGAGCAGACGGTGCAGGGCCTCCGCTCTCCTCTTCTTCCTCCTCCGCATCAGACGAGGGTCTGTATCTATGGCACATCGCCACAGCTTCCCCTGGGTAACGCTGCAATTTTTAAAGAGGCAGGGTCACTGGGTGCTCACATTCAGTGGCAGACAACACACTGAGAGGCATTTTCAAATCCACCGCGGGTCCACAAACGAGACAAGGACAAAGCTTGGGTTCTCTTTCTCTTTTTTGTGCCTGGACCTACCACTTCTGCTCTTCTCAGGGACACATTAAAATGGAAAAGCGTTGACTGAGACAATACAGAGATGACGTGTGCAGTGCTTTTGGCAACGACTCCGGAGCCTTGCTTGACGAGGAGAAAAGTTGCTTAAAAGAAAAGTGTTGTTCTGTGTTAAGGCTCAGAGATGCTCTAATGATGCTCTAGTGATCTGTGCTTCGATAATCGGGAAAAGGAATGAAAAGGTGAAAAGTTTTCCCACTTTTTGCACTACTCCAGCGTATATACATGATTTACGGTGATACCTCAGACTATTGCACGACACATATATACAGTATTCTACATTAGCGGGGAGAGTGGGGATAGAAGGAGATCTGCAGTTTCATGACAGCCCTACTCTCACTGATTATTATTGCTGATGCATGATAGGCACAATAAACCATAGGATGTGATGTGCTTGTAACACTGCTTACACTACGTCAGAATCACCCATTACATACTGCCATGAATGTATCTGTAATCATTGTTTTCTACATGATAATTACTGTCATATTTGATGTGGATCAGGCAAGAGTCTCCTTCCATCCAATCCCCACACATAACAGTCCTCTAACACTGAACCAGAGTAAGATGATAATCTCCAAGATCAGGAACATCCAGCTGTCTCAAAAATAACCCTTTTCAAACTGGTCAACACGTGGGATTACAGTTCAGTACAATGTAATGCATTTTAGCTTTGCACACCTGAACCTCAACCAGAACCAGTTACACAATAAATCTTGTATCTGAGCCCTCCCTGGGCCTTTCTGAGCCTCCTTCTGCTCCCGTCTCTGGACCTCTATCTCTCTATCTCTGCCCTTGACACTTCGATATATGTGATGGAACTCACGCTCCCGTGATCCCATCATTACAGCTGGGATTGACAGGAGGTTAGCAGCATGGCTCATACAGAGGGGGAAAGGGGAAGGAATCACAGTAATGGAGCAGAAAAGGGGTGATAGAGGGACTCATCTCTGGGGGATAAGGTGTGACGAAGGCTGCAAACAACCGGTAGTGGATTTTCTCCTCTGTTCCTCCCTTTCTTCGTCTGTCTCCTTCTCTCCACGCAGGGCTGGGGAGGATGGATGGACGATGGATGAGCCGAGTGGATCATAGCTCCGACTCGGGCGAACCGATGTTCTGGTAGCCCGTCTTGGTGCTGGTTCCATAATTGGTGTTGGTCATCTCCTGGGTGCCGCCGGGGCCTAAGTAAGCACGGTGGGCTGGCATCGGGGAGGGAGCCTCACTGGGGTTCTTGCTCAGGATGAAGCGCTGCTCGTCCTGCTCTTCCAGGTTGGAGATGTCCTTCATCATGCCTTTACGGTAGGAGACGGACAACTTATTGGAGCCGTCCGATATGAGGTTAAAGTGGCGGGCAATAAAGACGACGGGTAGAGGCAGCATGGCCACCACGATGAGGGCGTAGGCCATGGCTAAAGCCCAGGGAGGGTAGTCCTGAAAACTTTCTGCACCCTGGCAAAGACAGTGCAGAGGACAAAAGATGAAAACATGGGAAAGAGAAACACATCAACAAGGCAAACCGGACACTGACCTCAGCCTCCACCCAGGCGTTGTATCCTGCAGGACTGACAGCCATCTCGATAACAGTGGCGGTGATGAGCAGCACCAGGACAGCTGGCGACACGTACCTCCACATGTAGTAATAGAAGGCGTATGGCCTGAAACCAAGCATGTCTTCCAGGTCCTGCATGAACCTTTGAGGAAGTAAAATGAAGAATACATGAGAAGGGAAGGAGTCTCAGGTAACCATGCCATTGAGCAAGCCAGCACTATTACTTGAAATGGACCGCAACCACCACTATAGTTATCATCACGCCAGTATATTTCACTATGTGACAGTCAAAATGTCTGCCATGAAAAATCTCTGTTGATTGTTTGTTGATTCCTGTCCAGGCTGTCAGTTCTCATTGTCTCGGTCACCCACCTACTACTTCGTCCGTAACAGACACAGAGCAGCAACATGTTTTGGACATCATCGCTTTGGGGTCGTCATTGACAGGAGTGTCACACAGTTTTCACATCTTTAAAATGTGAAGCAGAGTAGTGTGGGATACAGCATATGCCATGGATGCTACTTTTGTTTTGTGACAGTACATTTTGTGCTTTCAATAACAAACCACAGTATCTACAGCTAAGATGGCATCTCAATGAGGCTGTATTTGCTTATAGCTAGATGAAAACACCACAATGCTGACATATACAGAGTGGCGGAAGTCATGTGCACTTTATCTCAGTTTGCCTTATTAACTGCTCTGTTTTGCTAAATGTTGCTAACACGCAGTCAAGGAGCACAATCAAGGCTGATGGGAATGTCATTAGATTTGCAGCTAGTTAGGGGCAGTGGACAAATTGGAATGACAAAAAAAGTGACAGGATTGTTAATGTTATCGTAAATTACCCTGCGAACAACATAAATGTCTGCCAGATTTCTTGGCAAATCAACCCATCAGACCATTAAAACTAATTAAAGTGAAATGATTCATCAGGTGGGATAAGTCATAATGACTGTAGTGTGTAATGGAAATCCATCCAATATAGAGAGAGTTTTGACCAAAGACATTGCCAATGTTGCTAAAATTATTTTGTTTTGTTGTGAACTGTCATTTTGGCATGATGGGGAATGAGAGTGGCATGTATGGCTATCGCATACTGCAGCTGTCTGGACAAATTGCACTACAAAAGGCAACAAGACATCAGGGAACAACAGCCAGACGATACCTCTTAGTGCCATAGATCCAGGCTACAGAAATGTTCTCCAGGATCACCACCACGGTGAGAGGCAAACCTGCTGAGTAGTCGTCGAACATGGTGACAAAGTAGTTTCCTGAGCGTTGCACAAACAGCAGTCCCAACAGAAAGGCTATGACGCAGCAAACCACTGAAAGAGAGAAGAAGAAACATCCAGTAAGAGCCAATTACAGTATGTCATAATTCAGGAAATACAAGAAATTCAGGTCTGATAAAATAATAATAACAAATGAAGACAGTTAGCTTACCACACAGGATCTCTTTACGGATCTTGAAAGCATCTAGTATGGGCGTAGTGATTCCAGTCATGGTGCCGATCATGCTCCCCAGACCCAAGTTGATCAGCATGAAGAAGAACATGACAGACCAGAAGGGACTGGCAGGGAAATGTGTCATGGCCTCTGTGAAGGCGATGAAGGCCAGGCCAGTGCCCTGAACTGCCTGGAGGGCCGACAGATGCTCAGTTACTCTAAACTTATATTATCACTTAAACATACATTTAATTATTCTAACAAATCTCATTTTATCTGTGTGCTCGTCCCTTCTGACCTTGTTGAGTTCGTCCTCCAGCAGACAGGCATCCAGGCCGAGCTGAGCGAAGCTGTCCTCCTTCACCGCCTTAATGACACCGTACATCTCTGTGTAGCCCTCGGCGGTCAGGTGAGAGAAGTTGATGTGATGAGGGATGAGCTCTCTGCTCAGCACACCCGAGTTAAGGAAACCAAGGATCTTCTCTGCATTGCTGCATGGACAACAAAGGTAGATGCAGAGAGCTTTTGTAGAAACAGCTGTCAGGGAGATCGTGATCAGGTGGTGTTTGTTACAGGGTGACACACTCACTCGACAACACACTTCTCGTTCATGACGTTGGCTTTGAACCCCAGGACAGCAAACACGACTAAAGTGGCCAGAATGGAGGTAACAAAGTTGATGACCGAGACCAGCGCTGCGTCGAAGTGGCAGTTGTTGTCACGCTTGTTGTAGCTGGAGAAAGCGATGACGCCTCCGAAACCCAGTCCGAGGGCGAAGAAGACCTGCGTGGCTGCTTCTCTCCACACCTGCGGCTCCAACATCTTCTCAAGCTGGAGAAGTGAAAGATCAAAAGTTAGCGACAGGTCGTGTAGTATTAAGTGCCATTGTCGTCCTTAAAACCACTTGAACACACGGATATTCCACCGTAGAGTGGACGATGACATGTCTTGTCGATTAGTTTATAATTTTGACCACCCAATTATTCATCATATGCTGTACATTTGGAAACTTTGTGAGTGAGAACAGAACTTTCTTGGATTTGAACACAAAGGACATTTAAGAGAACTGAAACTGGAGAAAAGTATAGGAAGAAATAGCAGCAGTAACAGAAAACTAGTCCTGTTTAGTACTGTTGCAATTTACCGTGCACTATGAAGGGACCCTTCAATCAAATGTCTGACTATGTAAACCAAATAATAAAGAAACGTTTTCTAACAGTATCAGTAACTGTTCTTGTTCTGTAATGACACAAATTCACCACAAGAGGGTAACATCCACTTGACACTGTATATTTATGTATATATTGACATTTTTGTATTTGAGATAGAAAGTGTCACAAGTGTTACATTCTTGTTTGGCAAAAAGTCTGTCAGTCTCTAAATGACTGCTCGGGAGAGCAGTACAAATATATACATATGTGTGTGTGTGTGTGTCAGTGTGTATGTGTGAAAGAGGAAATACAGTTTTGGTGTCTTCTTTTGTGGGTCAGCGTTTTCTCTCACTTTAGGGGTGAACATGTGAGCGATGCCATCAATTGCTCCTCTCAGCATTAGACCTCGAACCAGGAAACAGAAGAGCACCACATATGGGAATAGGGAGCTGAAGTACATCACCTGGGTGAGACGAGAGTCCAGCATATTACAGTGTTACCATGGATACGCTCTTTTGAGGCTTTGCAGTCACACACACACTGTCTCTCTCACACACGCACACACACAAGCAATGAATGAATAACAAAACGGCTTCGTTTTCGCTTGGCGGTAAATGTGTGAAATGCGACCAAATGTAGAGAGAGGACGCCTGGAGGCTCAACCTCCAGTGATGAAAATTCTTCCTGCAGCATTTTGGGGAATGATTTTGGTACAATTTTAATTGGATTACTAAATTTATAGGGTAAAAAAAACTTGTCAGTCCAAGTATTTTCCTATTGAGATTCTGGGCTGGATGTCACGCTGTGGTATATGACTCACTGTGCTGTGTAGATGGAGATTACAGGATGTTGTTGCAGTTGCTGCTAAACGGAGCATTTTCATCCTGAGTCATGTGCTGGTCTTTGCTCGGTTCACTTTAAGCTTATTAATATTAATATTGTGTGTGTGTGTGTGTGTCTCTTCCATAATATAGATGACTTCCAAAAATAGACTAGGGCTGATGATGGGCATCTTACCTTTGACTGAAAACCATTAGCAAAGTGAATGAAACACTTACTGATGTGGATGAATCACCCATAAATAGAAATTAAAGCTTTTGTTGATTTGATTCATTCATGTGTATCTTTATACAGTGGTTGTGTACAGTGATCCATCATTTGGTAATCGTTGCTGTTTGTAGGCTCTGTCCCTGCTGTGAAGCCACGCACACCCCGTACCTTCCCAGAGGACTGGATGCCCTTGATAACTGCCAGGCAGACCAGGATCCAAGCCACCAGCAGGGACAGGGTCATCTTCAAGTTCAGGCCGCCTGTGTCATCGATGGAGCTGGTGATGTTGAGAGTCTGGCGGTACCAGAAGTAAGTGGTGGCCGAGCTCTTCTCACACTCAGGCACCACGACTACAGCAGCAAAGACGAAGGGAGGGGAAACAGAATAATAAGCTCATCAACTGTGTGAGTCTGCATATGATTATAGACCTCGACAGGAAACGTTTTGACTAAAAGTGACTCAGATGTATAAAGAACAAAATACAAAATACAAAAAATAAAAAAACCACCCCGCTGGAAGGTTTTATTTAAATGTTTAACCTATCATATACAGCAAGAAATGTATTATGTTGTTAGAAGGCCTCATTTCCTTAAAACAAATAAAACTGCTAACATTTCACACACAAAAAAAACCAACAACAACTTGGCTTAAGACTTCTCTGTAGCATGTAGAAATGTTCTGACACCATTTTTTCCTTCCCAATACTGATACCTGGGCTTTAGTTATCAACTGACTCTGACACTGTGAGTACTAACAGCATTTGGGTAAAAAAAATAAAAACTAGCAAGTTAAATCAACGTTTGCTGCTCTAAAAAAGCAGTGAACAGCGGCAGCTTAGTGCAAGTTCCTGTGTCGGCTTTTAGAGCAGTGAAGAGGAATTGATTTCCACTATGTAATGTCAAGCAGAGCTAATGGATCTAACTAGGAAGTAGTAAGATCCAACTTATATGGCATCGGATAAGTGCATAGACTAAGTACTCGTCGATTCAAATACTGGACTTTTCTGACGATATTGATACTCGGATCGGAATTTGAACAACACTTGTTATTGACGAGTGTGATTCAATTAATTTCTTATTCCAACGAACTGTCACCCAGTTCTTGTTCATTTGCGTGTGTTAAAATCAGGCCACTGTCAATTGAAAAAAGTATTCAAATAAAACGGAGATTTTTGAGACTATGTTTTCAATATGAAAGAGGCTTTTCTAGTAAACTGGTTTGCAGTAAACATTTCTGTTTATATTCATTATAAGTCTTTACACATTTCCAAAGCTATATTTTCCACAGTTGTTAAAAATGCTTGCGAGACTGCATGTGCATATGCAAAATGCCGTTCCATTGTATTACTTCTTAAAAATATGCAGGCTACCTTTACTCTGTAAGACAAATGTAGTGGAGTAGAAAATAGAATACGAGTTAGAGCAAAATCACTAAATACTTCATGATGGCACAATTCCACCTCTGCACATACTGTAACTTAACACAATCCTACTGGATGCTACACAGCATCATATGTGCTTTCCTATGTTAATAAATGCTGATGCTGTATTCTGCCAAAACATGCAAGTGCCTTTACCACAGGCTACTGGTGATACCATCTGACAGGCAGCTCCAGCAGAGATGGTTGTAGGATTTATTGCGGGGCCATGTCGGCCATGGAGACAGCACAAACACTTCTCTGTTATACTGCAGAGAAACTGCTGCTTGACTGCAGAGCCACAGCGAAGGCGAGCTGTTTCAATGCACGGACATGTTCTGTAGCTGTAAGCACAACGCTGCGTAGCACTGGGCAGCCTGCATGTGTTTTGCGTCTCCTTGTCTTTTGCTGTTTATCTTTAATTTAGCTTCGGCTGTTTTGTGCACTCACTGGCTTGACTTCCATTTCTCTGGATGGGGCATTCAGCCCAAGGCAGTGGATACTGGAAAGACTGGAAGAAATAGAAGATGCTCCAGCCAATAATGACATTATAATAGAGGCCCACAAAGCCGCAAACCTGAGGGAAAATGAGAGAGATCAGAGATACTTATCACCCTTTAAAACAAGCACAACCACACAAACAGCATACAAACACTTCTTCTTGAGTCAGGGCACAGACATCAAGCATACGGTTTAAGTCACAGTGTAAATTATTGAGATGTTTTCTCTTGGCAGCCAGGGCTGGGGTCCTCTATGTGAAGGTATTTATAGCTACTAAATCTCCTGCCGCCACACGCTTCATTGCCCCAGGCCTCTCCAGCCCCTCTTTTGCACCAGATTAATGAAAAAAAGACTGACAAATAAAAAGTGTGATGGAGTAGATCAATGACTGTCTGACTCAGCAGCTGACTGATTGTTTTAGGCTGTTTTCTCTGCGAATAATAGGTCTAATGCCTTGTCCCGTCGAACTCAGAACTCTGGGACAAAAAACTACAAGATGCATCAAACCCAACTTAGTCGACACAAATAAACATGACATCGCATAGTCATATTCATGAAAAATATTAGTAAATGATTAGTTGGAACATTAATTCACTTTTTTATTACTGAAATAACTAATATTAAGTTTTATCAACTATTAAGCAATAAGGGTTGACAATTTTTACTTTATGTTGCACTTGCGTTGCGAAATGTTTTCCAACAACTTTATATTAGCATTTCCATTCATTTTTTTTCCAGCATCCATGTTTTCCAAAGGAGATGCACTGGATCTGGTACTGGATTACAGTAGAATGATGTTAGGGGTACTGACTTGGAAATAAAAATTAGAACAGCCTCTTTGTGGTTTTATGCCTTTAACAACCAGACAAGCTGTAGCCTGCATTCCTGTCTGTCCTTAAATCTGTCCTGTGTTAAGAATCTCTGGCCGACTGCAGCAGCGATGGAATCATAGTATGTTAACGAGCGCTAAGACGAAGTGACCTGAGGCTCATTGGTATTGTAGTGCTTAGCGTTTTCTTGAAAATGATGGCTCTGACCTACACAATTCTGAAATCATGTGGGAGAGTCCTGCGACTTTGGAGACAGAACAAAGAAAAAACTGTTCCTGAACCAGCAGCTCTTGTCTTGTGACCAGTATGATTGGCTACTGAAGTCATGTTTGCACTCACCATCAGACTAGAGACGCCAATGCCTCCCAGCTGTGGGTAGACATAGTTCCACACCCCAATGCTGCCACGTCTGATCCTCTGACCCACCGCCAGCTCCAGGAAGAACAAGGGGATGCCAATGAGGAGGAGGAGAATGAAGTAGGGCACCAGGTATGCACCTTAAACATGACAATGAGGAACAGAGGACTGAGGCATTACCGAAATGAGTAAAATCATGACTGAAGCTCATCCTAAAACAGAAGCTGTGACACTGTTTAATTCAATGATAAACCCTCTATATCTATTCTCTTCCCCTTAACTGCCTCAAACTTTCTAGTTTGTTTTTTGCAAAAGGAACAATGGAGAGATGGAAGCATGCAGTCAAAGACAAAAAGTCACATCCAGTCCTGCTTACGTCAAGACATGAACGGGCGCCATGGTGACAAACCCATCCACATCCAGAGGGGATAGGCTGGTGCTGACAGACAGGGTGGAGGGAGCAGCCCATATCCAGACAGAAAAAAAAAATGCCTGTGACGTTTGACTCGATCAAAAACACAGATCACGTCCTGAGGGCCTATTAGAGCTCGCAGCAGACAAAGACAACAAAGCCGGGCACACAGTGTCACCTTATCTGGACTGTTAGTAGAGCTGCCTACATTCAAGAGTCTTTGATGTCTATTCTGAGCACATAGAAAAGAGAATAATTATTTGTTATTTCCCCATATATATTGCATTTCAGGTACACGGGAATTCACAGGTGGATTATTACAGTTTTGTGAGGAAGTTTTTAGTGAAGCTGATTCGTCAACCCATCATGACAATGAGGGGAATATCATGTGACTAAAAGGTTGTATTCTCGATGAAACTAAGGTACCATGTTTATGGCACGATCGTAGAGATATACAGTGATGTAGATCGTAATGACTGGCACAATGAGGTTTGTGATAACCAACAGTGAAGGGGCTACAAAGTGTTGAAGGCTGGTTTGCTAAGGCCTGTGCACAGAGCAAATCTCTACAAATGCATTAGATTGCAATTTACACCAGGAAACACAAAAGATGATTGAATTATATATTTGTAAGAGAGGACCTCTGATAGTAATTTGTTTTTTTTGGCTGCCACTGTCTTAGTAAGGGAGACTGGTAAGTATATCTTCCATATTTTATTCTGTTGTGGACTACATTCAGTTATTTTGTTTTGTGATTTTCTTATGAGTCTTTTGCTATCGATGTGGGTTTTTGATTGACAAAAAAATGGTAACAAAGAAAGAGAAAAGCATTGGGCAGGATGGACTACAAACAGTTTGTCCTCATCGCTGAGATAAACTTAGACAAGACAATGTAGCACCACCTACGGAGTGCGAATACAGAGGGGATACACACACACAGACGCACAAACACACTATGCTATTAAAATTATCCAGCTTATTTGCTGTACACACAGCACCTACGAGACGTAGAACCAACAACGTCCGAAAGCACAGAAAATCAGTGTTTACTCTTCCACTTCTTCCATTTTAGTCATCACCACCCCCTCATCTCAGCACATTATCAGTGAATCATAATAGCAGACCGACAAGGCTGAGAAACCTGCAAGGAAAGCAAATATCTCATAAAATCAGTGCTAGACCCCTCAATGTTCTGCCATACTGCTGCTGCTGATGGCACAACTTCACAAATCCTGAAGAATGCTGAAGACACTGTCCCTCTGACTTGCACGATTAGTTGGCTAATTGGCTTACAGGAGGCTATTTATCAACGAGGACGAGGCAGCAGCCCCGACTGCGGGCAAACTAAGGAGGACTTTAACATGAGAACCGTATGAGCGTTTCCTCTCCAATAATCTGTGGTGTTGTGGAAGTGCAACATTTGAAACGGTCTCTGTACGGTTTTGTACTTGACAGAAATGTTTAAGTGCTGGGAAGAGGAATTGGATTAATGCACAGATAGTGAATAGTTTAAAGTTCACAGTCACTTTATCTGATGGAGGAAATGATGGCTAGATTAGTTGAAATTGCTTAATTATGTCTTTCTGTGATTTGATGTGCAATTTCGGGTTTTGTGATATAGTGACATGCAACATTAAATGTCGAGCCAATCACAGAGATGTATGTGTGGGCGTTATCCATCAAATCATGCTCACCCAGGCTCAGAACGGGTGTCCTGCACAATACTGCAGACAGGAACATGCAAAAAAAAACCCATGCTCAAATAAAAGGATAAACTCAAAACTGTAGTGTGCTAATAAATGGCAGCTCATTTCACTGAGGATTTTGCAGAGCTAGTGAAAAATCTTGGAAGAACAGCAGTACCTCAGCATAAAATCAAGTAAGGGAAACATTTTCACCACAGGTGGCCCAATTAGCACCAGCCGGCGTCCAAAACTGGGTGGTGACACTACGCGTTGTGCATTGGGCTACACAAGACATTAGGCAATGAGGACAGACACATAACTGTAATATTGCACAAAAAAACATAGTCCACCTACCTCCTCCATTTTTCTGGCATAGGTAGGGGAACCGCCAGACGTTACCCAGGCCCACAGAGAAGCCCACCTGGGCGAGGATGTACTCCAGCTTGTTGTTCCAGGCCGGTCGGCCATCTTCAGCATCTGGGTCAGGAGAGGGTAGCAGGGCCTTTACTGGAGCTGTAGAGCCAGGACTCAGACCCATACTCATCTGACTGCTCTTGTAGTCCATAGGATGCTCAAGGGACAGCAGGTCAGCCACAGACTCTGTGACTGGTTCACTGCTGTGCTCGCGCTGGGTCACCTTGGTGTTCTTTGGCATGGCTGTAACACAGGAAGTCCTTTAGGGTGACGGTGGTGGAGGCAAAGAGGAGCGCCTGAGGACACTGACGGAGGGGAGATCAGGAGAAAGCAGGGAAGAAAAGTTGTGCTCCTCTTTTAAATCTGTGAAGTAAAGATTGGGAAAGAGGAAAAGCTCATTTGCTGTACATTAAATTCATCAACATGCTAATTATGATTAAACTTGTACCTTCACCAGGTCTGGGTTGGTTTTTTTTTGTGTGTAAAACATCCAGAACTTTCTGGTTACAACTTGATTGAACATTTACAAACATTTAAACGCTCACTGAATAATTCATAATTGTAGTGAATTAATTGTTTAAGAAATAGGTCAAATGAGGCGATAATGAAAACAGTGGTCTCAGTTGCAGCCCTTCACATCATCACAGTGAAACGATTCAGGCGCCACACTGGGAAGAGTTTCTTTAACCATTTTTGTTCATCAATCATATTCTTTCTTTTCATGTTTCTTAGTACACATTATGTTAGTAGTAAAACGAATGAGTGTTATTTGAGTAAATCCCTTTATTATGGCGAGTAAGACCCAAAGATTGAATTACAATTCATTTCACAGCAGAGCCAATTATACTAAAGTTGAGTCATGTGAAGAGCATAAACAGCAGTGTGTCTGTCTGTGTTGCTCTCGGGAGAATGCAGTGCATACAAAACTAAAGCCTGAGCACAGATCTCACAGGTTATTAGTGTTTGCTTCTGATCGCACATATTTAACCTCTTGTCTGCAGTTCTGCCTCCAGTAATGGTCCAGTGCTCCTGGATGGAAGGTCTTTTTTTTTTCTTGAGAAAAAAGCTATCTGGGAAGTTAGTCTTTGGTGTGTTTTACCTTTTCAGAGGCCCACTGGCAGAAATCCACTAATAATCCTACAGTCTCGTGTATTTTTTGTAATATTGATACCATGAAAGATACGTTTTTGTTGAAATATGAATAAAAATGGGTTCCTAATGTTCTGTCCAGGCCAAAATTATAGACATACAAGCACATTTAAAAGATTTTCGGCCCTGAATTATATTTTACATCTCACTTCATTAGAAGCAAATATCTTTGGTTGCCCAGTTGAGATGTGGCATTCCTTCTGTGACCATCAAAGTTGGTCGATTCAAAAATGCTCCTGAGAAGAACAATCTCTGTGAACAAAACGGGAATGGCTGCTTAATTGAGATTAGTTTAAATTTGCTAACTTTGTCTCCAAAGCCTGAAGAAGAAGACAAGACAGTCTGATGTGAGTTGTAAATTTAGAAGAAAAAAAAATCTATCACCTAATGGTGATAGATTTTTTTTAGTTATTCTGTTATTCCTTTGTTCATTGATACTGCACAAATTGCACTTTGACCCTAGCATGTATGAATTGATGGTGTCTGGAAAATCCGTGGCTGGTTTTATCATTCTATGCACGACACAATAATAAAAAATTAATTCTTTCATTTAAACGTCAGCTCTTCAGCTTTAGCCAATTGTGACTCAACTGACATCACTTGAGGCAATTTACTAAATTTTGTGCTGCTCATTTGGAGCTGCAAAGGGCTTCTTGCAACCTTCTCTGTTCACAGTAGTGCTTCCTAGAATCAGGAAAAAAAAGCTTTGATGTAAAAAAAAAAAATCTGTGGCATTTTCCTTTAAATACCAAATATATGTTGTCAAAAGTATAAAATAATAACATGTTTTAATGTGTTAAGTACTGAAGATATGCAAAAATAACCTCTCCAATCATTTTGTCATCTATCCACAG
>KV751364.1:202180-225894 GCA_001698575.1 Mola mola
AGTAGATAGAAAGGTTTTTATACTCATATCATGTTTGAAACTAAGGTATCTTGAAACCCTTAATACAGCATCTTCTGAGTGAAAGAGCTCCCCTGTTTTAAGTTTAAGATGTTGAGTCTTTATTTCTGGCAAGGTGGCCCAGCTTGTTTATAAAACACTCGAAAAGCCTGTAAACAATTAGAATGAACCCATTTGAATTACAATGGAAACTTGTAATTTCAGGCTTTGAAACACACAAAATACAAGATCCTCGAAGGCTGTTGCATTAAAACACAGTGAACAGCATTTGGTGAATTAAGTATGAATGATAGAGAGAACCTTGGTTTATAGTTCAGACAGCAGCTTTACAGGACAGAGATCAACACAAACCAGACGCTAAAGACTCTAAAGGTTTCGGGAGATGGATGAGGTCAAGCCAGAGAATAAAAGAATAGAGTGTGTTTGATCTGGAGACAAGACATCTGATCTGGAAACAGATGCAGCTAACTGAAGTCAGCGCTCAGCTTTTATTCACACTGACTTCTCCAGAACGGTTGCCAGACGGCCGGACTCTAAGCCCACCCAGAGGCCGCACCAGCAGCACGCACATCGCATTCCTCAGCAGTGGCAATAAGCCCCTGCAGTCATGACACGCAGCGGCTCTGAGACTGAGAAGTCCACACGGATCCCGGTGCAGCAGTAACCTTTCCCACGACAGTCTACCATGACACCTGGGTCATTAATGAACGCTCTACAAATGAGGTGGGAGGCAAAACCATGCTGGTTTGGAGGTAAAAAAATATCTTCTGGATGAGCTGTTCACAGCTCTGAAAAAAAATTGTTGGTATAATTTGTAACCAACTGACCCACATATTACTTATGGGCTAGGATGATGATGGCTGGTTAAACAAGAATGGAAACACATGCAGTGAAAGTTTGGGGTGCTGATGCAGAAATTCACCAGCAACTTTCAGAGTTTCACACAGATGGCACATTACAGTGACAGCAGGACTCCACACACAGTGCAATACACTCTTATGGATTATGACTCAGAATTAAATCCCCAACTCTGAGGAGAACAGTGAGTGCAGATAAGTGCTTCTGTTTTCACGAGGACACTATCTTGTGTCCTGAGTGTAGCAATTAAAAATATGAAATGAATAGTCTTTATCAAACAAAATGTGCTGCAGAGAGTGAATGTAGTCAAAGGGAGTGGTGTTAAGAGACCTCTAGTGTGTTTTTCCATAGACAGTTTGGTGTTGATCATTTCAGAGCACAGGTTCTGTCCTCCTTCACCAAAGATGCACTCTCACTTTTATCCAGTCTGGTTGCTAAGCAATGGCTCTTTCTGCAAAATTGAAACCCCATCCCTACACATCAGTGGCTGCCTTTCACTATCTCAAATGGACGGACGTGATATTCCCTGAGTGTCGGCACCAACCACAAGGAACCGGTGCGACGGGAGTGAGAGGAGAGGAAAGATGGTGGCAGCGCAGTGGTGATGCTCTGCTGTGGGATCTAATGCGGTGACAATCAGGCAGCCATCGCACACAGAACCAAGAACACGGTGTCAGTGTGGCATAATGTTTGGACAGAGACATTCGGCGAGGAACAGTTGATTTGGCTCTCACTGGCGTTTGTCAGGTACATAACAGCACCTGCACGGCCATGTTCTGGCATCTGTCACGTACCACAGACGTGCCCGTACGGCACAGCTCGAGGACTGACTCCTCACATGGATGTAACCTCTGGTGCCTTGTCAAGGTCAAACCAATCACCCACTAACAACAAGGCGGGGAGGCAAACATCACTGACTCCAGCCAGCATGTGATCAGCTCCTCCCAGAATATCTCGTATTCCACCCGAACGTGGACGCACTCGGCGCGTCACCGTCAAAAACGGAGGATTAACGATCGTGTAGCGATCTGCGACTGCGGCGATGTGACCATCTGTCAGGTGATGAGGTGACAGCTGACGCCTCTATCAGGACTTTACACTGGGGTCGTTTTGGGAAAGGAAAGCGGTTGACTGCCCACCATTGCTACGTAACAGTGAATGAAACACACATTTAGAAAGCTGATCGAAATCGCTGCAGGAGCGTCGTTCTTACCGGATGTGACAGAGTCCGAATCAACGCGGCGCTGCGGATCCAAAGCGATCGCTATCTGTCATTCACGGCGCGTCTCGGGTTGCAGCATCTCTAGGCGCAAAGAGACGCCAAATCACACCGATTCCAGTCGCACGGGGCGCATGGTGCGTAAAGTCTGACGCAGGAGCTCGACGCCAGCCGCAGGTTCGGTTAAAACAGTGGCATGAACTTGTGCAGGTGCATGTCTCACTTTAACGCAGCCGCCGCCGGTTTACACGTGGTTCTGGCTGTGTTGCGGGACACTCCAGCTCCCGGGATACAGAAATTACTAAGGAGAGTCACGATGATGTCTGACGCAGGTTTGACTCACCCGTTCGTGCGCACGTCACTAGTTGATCCAAGCAAAACAAAAAAAAAAAAACCCTCTGCAGTGTTCACAGGATGGCACGTAGGTGGCCTGCGATCACGTACATAAAATGATATAGTAACAGATTAATTAATTCATTGAAATTACCCTGCCAGAATTGACCTCCATTACTGAGAGGATTCTGGATGTTAATAGACATGTCAGACTTGTGCTTAGAGTGATGTAGACTAAATCAGGTGCAAAAAGACAGTGCTCCCTAATGGGCCCCCCTGTTTTTCAAGTGCAGATAATTTGTGGCACAGTCATTTTTCTCTCCGACACCAGCAATTTATTCTGCCCTTGGCTCTGCCTGCCACAGCTGCACACTTCATATTTCTTCCTCTTGCCTGGTTGCTGGCTTTTAATTTCCACTAAACAGAAAGCAGAGGTGTTTGTACGACCTTATATTATTGATATGTAATTGTTTACCCATGTGATGACACCATGGATCAGTATTTAAATAATCAAAAGGTGAATCTGTCAGTTTGAGGTATCGGTGTCAGGTGTTTCAGGGAAGAGCTGATGGCGACTTCCTCCTCCTCAACGACAGCAGAGCGGGCTCAGAGAGTTAAAAGAAGCTGTCAGAGGGTGTGAGTCAGACATAGACGAAGATACTGTCCGACGGATTAAACTATTTGGAGATGTAATATGCTACTAGTGTGCCAGATGAAGGATATCCACAAGCGTGACAGTTTGCTCTTTCACCGATAATGACTCATACTCACCATGCCAGCATAAGATTCTCAGGCCCGTTCCCACTGCACATCATGTTCCACCTGAAGACGAGCAATGTTTTCACAAACTACATGCTAAATTTACTGTAGGTTTCTATCAAGACAGCCCCAAAGCACGCTAACACACTGCACAACCCGACAACATGTATGCAAAGTACGCCTCCTGTCTCGTTCAATTCACTCATGTGACTCACTTTCTAAGGGCTGACTGCTGGGATCAGTTGCCATGGCAACTTCCGATCATATGACGGTTACTCAACCTCATTCTCTTTCATTTCTATCCTTTTTTTTTTTTGTTTGAGCCACCCACAAAATCACAAAATCCTACAAAACACAAAAAGAACGTCAGCTTTCCCGCCTGAGGTTCATCATTTCTCGAGAGGAAAACATGTACTTTATCACACCTCTAAATTATGCAGCAGGACCCACAACATGCCCTGAATCCTGGTCACGATCCTGCTGCAGTATTACTCATCAAAATTCATGAATAAACACAGGTCGGAATTCTCACAGTGATGACACCATATCCTTAAGGCAAGATGCTGTGGATGAAAAAAAGAGAAACATTGCATATCTGTAAATGTTGCCGAAGGAGGAACTTCACTCCATGCAACATCAGCACATCTCTCCATCATTCCAGCCCTGACCTGAAGGATTTTGACCTTGAGCTGGACGACTGTCTTTTTAATTGGCTCGTGCAGCAGGGAGGAATACACAGAGAGAAACTTGGATTCGGCTTCTGTATTTCACTATAGTGGAGGCGTGAGCGGGTAATGAGCCATCAGATTGGACTGTGATTTAGAGCCTTTTTAGGACCATCTAAGAGTTTAGCTCAGCGAAATTGGAGATGTGACAGACCTTCCCAAATTATTAGAGTTATATAGGATGATAAAATCCATGAGTGCACCATCAAATCTTTACTCTGGATGTGAAACCAGGCATTTGAACAAGTGGGAGGTGACATGTTTCTCCACCTTGCTGCTTAATATTGAATGTTTGGGATCAAATTGTGAACAGTGGTGATATTTACACATTTGATAATCCCATTCACCCTCAGTGAGCCACCAGTCCTGATCTCCAAAGAGAGAGTCGGGTTGCCATGTCACAAATTAAACATGCTGACAAACAACTGGCGGCCTACATCTGATCCGTGTCTCGAGGGGTGTTTCTGTGGAGTTGAGCCTTACTGGCACTCACTATAAAAATTCCTCCCCCCTTTGTCTTCTATAAATGGTGCTATCCCAACTCTGTCAACATGGATACCTTTGCCTACTGCCCCTTGGGTATGTGAGGAATGAGGAGGGAGGGATAAATCAGCAGGTCCCCCTCGCTGAGTACCTGCTGCTTTTTATCCATGAATGAGAAGACAGACACTTTAGACGGGCTGCGGGGCAATTGAGACGCTGCTGATGCATCAACACTAAAGAGTGTTCACTGAAAATAAAAGCATACATAGTGTAATGATTCCCTTTAATGGCCCATCCTTGTTAAAGTGGTAGCACCCTGCTGAAGCCTCATACCCTTCTTCCCTAGATAAAGACAGCGAATTCACCACCTCAAAAGGAAGAGCACTGGAATATTGACACCTGTGTTGAATGTGCAGAGATTTGGCCTTAAGCACCCTTTAAATTGATGATGCATAATGGTCATGATATTTTGCACAAGGAGCAGTCAAGAGCTTCTAGAACAGAACAGACAGCATTAAAGTTTTTATGAAATAGCACACATATTTGAGGCTGTTAGTCAAGCACAAACGTCCTTGCCTTCCTAAAGGAGAAAAAACAGTAAAACTGTTGTAATGTGAGAGTGAATTTATCGCTAGGGTAGCTTTGGTGAGCTCAGAGAGGTGACAGCAGGCCTGTTAACATGACAACAAGTAACAGAATAGTATGAAATTTTGCCATCATTAAACATCTTAGCAGGCCAGTAAAGCCAAATTGGCCTATTAGCACCACATAGAGTCAGTAGCACTTTTTACCCAGTGATGGTCTTGCATAAGATGTGAGTGTGAGTGTGTGAGAAATGAGAGAGGCTGCTGAAAATAGATCCAACACCTTATCATGTTTGCAGGGTTACCGCAGCACTTACCCTTCAATTCTCTTTTTATGTATGAATATGTGATGCAGTGCAAAGCTTGGCTGTGCTATTACTTGTTGTTCAAAATCAATGTAATGTGAAATGAAAAAAAAAGTTACACTCCTTGTTTTTGGTTTTCAAACAAATTAAATGTTAATTGCCCTTTTTTTAACAGTGCAACCAGCTCTAAAGGTCACAGCGTACAGTGACATTCAAAGAGAATTATTTAGCTTCAGTGATTTAATATGAGTGCAGGTCCCTCTTGTCCTGCCTTCCAGCAGAACAGATGGTTGTTCAGGGGCCCCGCTGTTTGAAGCTGTACAGTAAGAGAAATACAAAAATAGTAAAGGCTTCCTGCCAGGTTGCGTAAATCAATGTGCTTTCAACCATAACATTCATAATAGAAATTCACTTGGTGTAGGCAGAGCCAATTTGAACTTATTTAAATAACAAAACAATTAAGTGGTAGCTGTTGTTACTGTCACAAAATAGTGACTACATGTTATTACATAACTGCTAAATATTGAGCCCTTAATAAGTCAGCAGTGCAATGTTATGCACCTTTGTGACCAGAGGCTTCTTTATTATAACTGTGGCATGAAATAGGTTACTAAATCCCCACCAAGCCAGTCGGTCGCCTGTGAAAAGTCCACCTTAAGACACTTCCCTGCCACCTGTTGATGACTAGCCCATAGCGACTGGGGCCAAGAGGATGTTACACAACATAAAGAAAAACAGCATTCCCTGTCTTTTATGTAGCGACAAAAAATACAAGAGATGTTTACTGCAGTTTAAATAAAACATTAAGCCATAAGAATCCAGTCTAAGATGCCATCATTTCACCCAGCTATAAATTAAATGCAGTAAGGCCTATTTAGTCATGGATGAACATCAAATGGACCTATACAATTTAATGGCCATTACTCAAAAACAGACCACAGGCTGACTCATGTTCTTCTGGCTCAAATTCATCAGCCAGTACTTCATATGGAGTTTAGTGTTAAAACTAAACTTAAACTAAGTTCAAATCCCAAACAATACTTGGTATTTGAAAGAGTAGGATCAAAAACTGTATTGTAATTCCTTTTCATAAGTGGACTTCTTCCACAGCATGCTAATTCATGAAAACATATGGCTTTACTCCAAATATCACTTACATGTTTTATTTATCTATTGCTGTTATGTTATTAACTAATCAACATTTTTATGAAGTTTATAATGCCCAGTTTTTGCTAAAAGCTTTAAAATAAATCAATTAAACTGTATGCATATTATTGAGGATGCACTGCTCTGTTAATGATCATTTCCCCCACTCATTATCTATCATCATCCTAATAGAAATACACATATTCTGGAAAATTTTAACTCTTTGACGTGACGGCATCATGAAATTGAAACATTCTTTGTGATGGGAGAATTTAGGGCTGGGCTGATACTTGATTGCACAAAATTTTAAGTGTGTAGTTTTAACCTTCAAGAGGTTGATGTCAAAATTGCCTCTGGTAGATCCACTGTTATATTATCATGCCCTCTACTGATGAGAATTGTAGCAACACCAATACGAATTTAAAAATCAAACAATGCTGAGAAATTGTTTCCATGAAAAACTGTAAGCCTGTATTGTGAAATAAGAAGGGGGTGGGCAGAGAAAAATCTGCCAAAACTGGTCCTGTATTGTAAAAAGGTGTTTACTTTGTAATGTTGTGCTACAAGATGAGTAAATGAGAATTACTGATTAGCCGTTTTCCAAATGATTCCACAGTCAGACTATTAGAACGATTAGCATGGTAATCACCTCCTCTGCTCCCTCCATCTCCTCTCCGCCTGTCGAGACAGGCTGCCGAGACCTCTGCTGCGGTGGGAGGGCTTTGCTGCCATCTGGGCTGTATACTGGGAGTTTCAACCAAGAGAACAGCAACAGACACACACTCAACATTGATATACCATTAGCAACAAACAAGAAGGAATAAGGGCCTGATTTTAAAAGCTTACAGAGCATACAATCAAGCATAACAAGAGAGGACACAGAAAAATATAATCCATCAACATTCCGTGTACTGTTTATAGCATGCATGCCATGTACGTATGGTACCAACATAAATGCATGCCAAAACCATCAAGTTACAACAGAACAGATGCTGAATATGTTGTTCCAATCTGCCCAGCTTTGCAGAGGAACTAGCTTCAAAGTCTGTTGTAAATTATTCCGGGACGACAGCGGCCTGTATCTAAAAACAGGCCTGCGTTTATTTTAGGAACCTCCAACAAATGGCTGTTCTACAAATCAGAGTGTGCCTGCAAGTCTTGGATCTGTGCATTAACAGAGGTCCAAGAATACTCAATAAACAAACAAAATCCCATCATGCTGTCTTGTCCAATAGAAAATAGTGGTTTGTGCCATTAGAATCACGAGTCATGCATCTAATGACAGTGGGCAAAATGAGCATATGCTGTACAGTATGCGTGCACAGAAACAAATAGTACAATACAGCAAAATTGGGTACATGAGGTTTTCAGCTGGGAACACAGCTGATGAATCCATCCTGCGTGCCTAGTTGACTCCCTGTCTTCGTTCAGACTCATGTCTTCATCACTAACAAGGCCAGGAGTTGCAGTGATGAACTGTGCTGTTTCTCAGACGCCCTCATACAGAGCGTGGCTGGCTGCCAGCTCCATCACCAGAAAGCGCACCTCCTCTTCTTTGTGTCTCTCTCTCTCCCTCTCCCGGAGACAAACGACTTCATCTTGTATCGATTACCACGGCTAGCTGTCTTATTTTCTCCTCGCCTCACCTCCTACGCTCTTCTACCTCAATCTCATTTAATTTCGTGTGTTCTTCACACTTTTTCTTTATTGATTCCAATGCAGGGTGAGAAGAGCTTTATGTCTCTTTTGCACTGGCCGGTTTTTTTTTTTTTCCTTTTTTAAGTACAGTTATATTAAAGCGCTTCTGCAGGTTTAAGGAAATATACAGCAGGATAATCAATGATTTATCAACGTCCATTTCACAGGCTGTTGGTTTGACATGATGGTTTAACTGATTTAGCGAGAATGTGTCATTGTTGCTGTAAAGATGTTAAAGTTTGGGGTCAGCGGCATGTTGCCTGAGTAAAATCAGCCACCACAGCCATGAAAGCTGGCAACAGTCTGCCATTAAGACCATAAACAACAGAGTAAAGGTTGAAATGACCTGGTCATAAAATATGACTAGTCACTGGGTTTGATCTACAGTTCTGGCCTCTATAAATGCTGCCTTTCCTCTGCGCTCCTTGGCCATTAGTGGGAATGTTTATTGCCATATATTTCAACCTGTACTCGTGTACTGAAGTTTGCAGTTAATAGCAACTCCAAGGCATTACTTGTGACAGTAGTGAAAGCAAATTACTATTATAAGAAGGTAAAATTAATTGGCCATAAATCACAAAGCACACAAGAGTCTCTGGCTGTAATCAAAGCTGGTCTCTATAAATTGAAGGTACCTGTTCAACTGGCTGTTTGTCTGCATTATTACACTCCCAGCTCTCTGTACGAGTGCTTTAAGAGCGAAAAGATTTTGTGTTGTATGATATTGATGACATACTGTAAGTACTGTCATTAATCTACTGAATCTTCCATCATATCCAGGGTTAAGGACATTTACAACACCACTTTCTGCACAATGACAGGATACAGAAGTGAAAAGTAATGTAGGAGGAAGCTTTCAGCTGCACATATTCTCTTAAGCATAACAATTGGTTTGATGAGCTGACACTACAGGGGATGAGTCCAAGACTAATACATGATTTAAGTTGTCACTGCCAAAAAAATGCATTAATAACAAGTTGAACTTGATTCATAAATGATCACAGGTCATAATAAACATAGGGTTAAAGACAGGCAAATGGAATACATTTGTATGTGTTAATGAACCAAAAACAGTGGCTACAAGTGCAAGACATTTAATTCTAGGTGACATAACTGTTAATCACCACTAGATGGTATCATTAATGCCACCTTGCCTCGGGAAGTTATACAGAAATCAGCCATAACATTAAAACCACTGAGAAGGGAAGTGAATAACAGCGACCAGTTCAGAACAATATTATGTATGGAAACTGTTGTTCCTAGCATTCATGTGGATGTTACTTTGCATTATTGCAAACCAAGTGCACCCCCCATGATCTTGCCAATCCAAGGAGAATATTGTGCCCCACCACACCACATACAGTATACCATCCAAGAATGCATAAGAGGAAAATGACATAGAACCCGAAGCTTCGTCTTTTCCCCAAATTCCCTAGATTCCATCTGACAACATGTCAGAGTTGTTTGGTGGCATATGAGGAACCGACACGATATCAGGCAGTTGGTTTTAATGTTGTGGCTGATTGGCATATTTGTTTATCCTCGTTACAAATGCCAGGCTGTTGTGGCGCACATAAGAAAGCTCCGAAACACAACCTGCATCTTGCTCGTGGGATGATTTTCATCTCCATACACCCTGAGTCTTAAATGAAAGAGACATTTTATATTTCACAATGTAGTAAGCAGACTGACTGGTTATATACAGGACAATGATATCTGATTTGACTGATATCTAAACAGTATTCCAGGTCGCACGTTAGCATGCCAGACGTAACAAACAACGGTTCTGGACTGATGTCTAGATAGGTTCTATAGCACGGAATTTTACTGAAGCAGGAAAAATCCTGTCACTTGTTTGAAAAGGAAATACTGTATACAATGAAACAGCAAAAAACTGCACAAAGCAAGTAAAATGTTTTACTGCCTCCCCTAAATTGAGCAATTTGTTGAGATGCTGAATCTTATTTTGGGTTTGTCAAATAATGATGCTTTGGGTTGTTAAGACGAACCAGCGGCCAGCCCGAAATGTCAGAATTTGATGAACCTGGAAACCAAAAGTGTCTGTATGTGACGAGGTTAGAATGAGATTCAACAGTCAACTATTTTACAAGTATTAAATCTTAAAAGCTGCAAAGTGAGGCAATAAAAATGAGGTCTCTGTGTCAAAACACAGGGACACACACAGACTTCAGTAAGCGCTGTTGCTTGTTTGATACACAAAGGCCACTGCTCTCTGGTCTTCTTCATCAGGGTCAAAGGTAAAGGCTTGACCTGCTGAGGCCAACATGCCCTTGTTAATAAAACAATAAACAGCAGTCTTCACTCACTAACCCAGCCAGTCAGCAGCCTTGTCAAGAGGGGCAACATTCTGAAACCCACTCTCATACCCTTACTAAATACAAGTATGGCCTACAGACAAGAGAGGGGACATGCACATGTACATGCAAGCTTTATTTCACCCTTCCAAACACAGGAAAATAAGACTCATGGTGACTATATATGTTAAATCTTTTTGAATGCTAAAAGGAAGTTTCATAAGGCTTTATTTACTCTTTGACCACCGTGTGTGATGTTCCTGAGTGTTTGAAATCTAAGAACAGTCACTGGGAGGGGGGGTCCGTGGCTCCTAGGACACCTAATACTCTGCGTGCTCCGGGGCCGGTGAGAAGAAAAAGAGCACAATTGGATTAGATACCAAAATAAGGTCAGTGTTTGTTTTAATCATTCTGGTGACACAGGGAGCTCTTGAAAGCACCGGGCAAAGAGAGCCCGGAGAGAGAGAAAACGAGAGAAAGAGGAAGAGAGAGGGAGTAAAGGAGACAGATAGTGAAAGGGAAGGAGAAGGGGAAAGAGAGAGACAGAGAGGGCAGCCGGGGTGAGTGGTCCCCAGGCTACGGCTGGATAATGAGACCAGAGGCTGGAGGGGAAGCTGTCTGGGAGGTGGCTGGCCTCTCAGAGTTCACTGTCAGGTCTCCAAACCAAGAGGACAGTGGTCACTTCCACTATTCAACTTCCACTTCCAACATTCGACAACCTGTTGTATGTTTGCTTTCCACACAAGAGTATCTTTGAAGCAATGAGTGTCCATGAAATCGATGATTTATCTGCTGAAAATGATTTAGATCAAAAAAACAAAACATTAGCTTTGTTGTAGCTGCTTTTGTGCTAGCAGGGATTCAGATAAAGTTGTTGCAAAAACAGTTGAAATCCGAGGCTGGGAATGTCAATGTTCTCATCTTAGTCCAGGCTATCTGATTACCAAACGTTTTTGTAATCTGAAGCCCACAGGATAAGAAGTTTAGAAAGTGAGAGTGGCCAGAGCTCATGACTGAGAAAGACAGTGCACAACACCAGGCAGAGAAAATTCTTAAGTACATTCTGTTGACTTTGGCTTTTTTTCCGGTTTACGCTGCTGTAAGATTACACTCCCTCACCAAGTCTGTGAATTGTGGCTCTGAGGGAATGAAACGTGGTTGCAGCTGAGTAGACTTTCCATGGCAGAGCTTCAAATCCATACTCGGATGCACCACTGAATTTCAGATGTCAGAAATGATTTTCTTACAAAATTGCTCTATATCAGAAGGTATTTTCTGGTTCATTACCAAACTATCAGCTATGGCCAGTGGAGAAGCTCCAGAATATGGATCTAAAGATCTATCTACTAAAGATAAATGGTTTAGCTGTCCAGCTTTGCAATTTACTTGGGTATTTAATTCCAAAATACCCATAGAGCCGTGACATATTTGATATATATGCTATTTCCCTTTCAATATCACCCATATACAGCCCACTGACCTCACATGCTGAAAGTAAAAACAAGAAAATCTAGATCAAAACGTGGAAAATATCACTGAGTTAAGTTGCACAAAATGGGCTGTAGTGTGATTTATTTTAGTCTAGTGTGAGTATGTGGAAGTTTATATGCCTAAGTGCCTGAAAATACAGTATATTTGTGTTTCGCAAAAGGGCAAGACAACTCCCCAACTCCTGCATATCCATCAGCCATTTCCAGCGTGTTTGGTAATGGTATCCCCTGGTCGGAAGTGCAAATCCAGCTGCTGAGAAGTGGCCATAAATCGGATTTTCTGAAACGTGGCACAGACAGGGTCTCAAGTGTGTCATTTACTGGAGCGCAAAAGCCCCGTTTGCCCGCTGTAGCTTTAATTATCATCATCACATAAATCCTTTAAACTTTACTGATCTGTTATCACATACCTCAAATGATCTTTGATCTCGGTTGAGCTTTGGCTGTTCTGTCTGCTGCAGGGCCCCCTCCCTTGAAAAACAACAAAAAGAAGGTTAGTTTCAGTATAGGTGGAACCTCCAGCAGTGTACTTTATCTCTTTTAAAAAGCAGAGACATGCTGAAAACATTACAACTCGTGCTTTTGCTCTCTGAGCCTAGAGCTTTGTGTGATGTGTCTGCTGAAAGCTTTTCCAAATCATAGAGAAATCAACTGAGCAAGTTCAGATTTTTGCAGCTGCTTTTGATTCCTCAATGTGCAGAGTAATTCCAAACAGTTTATTTTCTATCCAGCCACTTCAGCCCCCAAAGTCACTTGCTTTTTTCTCTTTCTAAACAGGCATAATTCTCACATGTCATTTCTTGCTGGAGATCTGCTCAGTCTAATTTGCTGTGCTGATCTGTACTTCTCCGGCAGAGTTGTGACAGCCTCATTCAGATGCCAGAGCCCCTTTAATTTACCGACTTCACCTCTTGCCTGAGATCCTCTGATAACAAAGTAAAAGGGCCACTTTCACCTGTTTGATGCAGTTCCCATGGATTACACGGTTTCCAGCCCGAACATTCCGGTGGCTTTTGTGAAGGATTAGAGACTGCACAATTAATGAAAAAAATACTTGTAAATAGTTTAATTTCAACTATGTTGTGCTTGGAAAAATTTTCTTTAGAAAGTGGAGGAAGAGTAAAAGCAGAGACAAAACTCTAGCTGCTATGCTAGCTTCCTTGAACTGTGGGTTAAGTGGGGCATTACAGCCAGTGTCTGGGTGGCTCTTTGGGGGGTCGCGCTCTGTGCCCAGGCCCTCGGGGCACCAGTAGCAGGACGGACCCAAGCATCCGCTGAGAGGATGACCCCAGCTATCCCTGCAGAGTTTGGCTTGTACAGCTGTATCTGATTGGACAGGAACAAAGGCTTGCTCTGCTCCAGGGGGTTTGGTATTCAGTAAATTTAAGAACTGATGCTTTTAGACAACACTCATATATTTCATTAATTTTTACAATTGTTTTGATCTATATTTCCTACAATGAGAACCATGGGGAAAATGTTATTTTAGCAGTGATCCTAAAATACTTCTAGAGACATTTTCAGACAGTCCATGTATCTATCTATCATACAGATGAGATGCTATATTCTGGAGATGATTTCACACTATTACTCACTTGCAAAACTATGAAATATTACAGTCCCACAAGTCTTTTTCACACCACTGATTAAAAAAAGTAGAAATAATGAGGTTAAATCTGTCATCCCTTCCCTCGGCCAAACCGCAAAAGCATTATAACCTCCGCTATGGAGATCGCCTGTGTTTTTTTAGTTGTTTGCTTATTATTTAGCAGGATTACGCACAAATTTATATAAATTTCAACGACACTCGGAGGGAAGATGGGGACTGGGTCAAAGAAGGAACCATTACATTTTGATGCGGATCCGAATGAGGAATTTTAATCTAAGGAGAGTGTTGGGCCACGGCAGAGGTATGGGTGCTATTCTGCTTATTCAAACCCAGGCGATCCGACAAACACCCGTCTTCTTCTTTCGCAGACGTTCCCGAGTATTTATCCAGACTATAGCTGACAGGTTTCTTCCCAAAAATGTGAGAAAGCTGGTCAGCTACCGAAGACGTCCTGTGCGTCAGTTTTCTCATTTTGTGCGGCAAAGACGGAGGCTGCTGCCAAAAGCCGCAGGTCCTGTGTGGAGCCTCCGGATTACAGACCTGTGAGTGTCTGTCTGTCTGTCACAGTGCCAGGGACATCACACACACTGTCACACACACTGTCACACAGGCTGTCACACAGGCTGTAACACACACTGCAAAACACACTGTCACACAGGCTGTAACAAACACTGTCACACACACTGTCACGTAGGCTGTCACACAGGCTGTAACACACACTGCAAAACACACTGTCACACAGGCTGTAACAAACACTGTCACACACACTGTCACGTAGGCTGTCACACAGGCTGTAACACACACTGCAAAACACACTGTCACACAGGCTGTAACAAACACTGTCACACACACTGTCACGTAGGCTGTCACACAGGCTGTAACACACACTGCAAAACACACTGTCACACAGGCTGTAACAAACACTGTCACACACACTGTCACGTAGGCTGTCACACAGGCTGTAACACACACTGCAAAACAAACTGTCACGCAGGCTGTAACACACACTGTCATGCAGGCTGTAACACACACTGTCACACACACTGTCACACACGCTGCAACACACGCTGTCACACACGCTGCAACACAAGCTGTCACACAGGCTGTAACACACACTGAAACACACATTGTCACACACGCTGCAACACACACTCTCACACATGATGCAACACACACTGTCACACAGATTGTAATACACACTGCCACACACACTGTCACACACACTGTCACACACGCTGCAACACACACTGTCATACACGCTGCAACACAAGCTGTCACACAGGCTGTAACACACACTGCCACACACACTGTCACATACAGGCTGTAACACACAGGCTGTAACACACAATGTCACACACACTGTCACACAGGCTACACACAGGCTACACACAGGCTACAAACACCTCGGTAAAATATGTCAGGGCTTGTGAGGAGAGAGTCTATCTCAAAAGAAAAAGAAAAAATTAAACTCTAATGAACTCTCAGAAAAGCAACTGTGCGATCTTGTAGGCCTACAGTTGTACTGTTGAGCTAAATTTTTTTATTATGATGTTACATTATATTTTAGTTGACCATCCATTTTACTTGCTTCATTTTATATATATATTGGAAAATTATTCCTATGGAAAAAAAATCAAACAGAGAACGAGTTATTATATTTCTTGGATAAACCAAGAAAAAGAATCGTTTGAATTGATTCAGCCTATTCCATTTTACTCTAGGTTGCTTATTTATTTTTTCATTTATTATTTATCTCATAGCTAGCAACAATACCTATAGTGGGAAAAAAAACAACAAAATTCCATGTAAAAATCACATATGACTACAGATGCAAAATTTCATTCTTTCTGTGTTTTTTTGCTCTGGTTTTGTATTAGGCCCATGCGATGGAATAATATCCTTATAGCCTTGGCAAAATTATTAAGATAATGAATGAATTTCCAATTCTGCAGTCAAACAGTCAAACATTAGAAAGTGTAAATAAATATTGTTTCTTCCCATCATCAATAAAAAGACATTTTGGCTGAGGCTAATGGCAAAGTTAATCTCGGTATGTTGGAGACTAAATTTAGACTGATTCCTCCCGGCATCATTCTTTTATATCACTGGAAAGGATAGAAAACGGCCAACAATTGTAAAACGTCATGAAACCAAATAAACAATAAAGACACTATTTCAGCTCAATCGACCGTTTATGTCGTCCAATTTAGCGGGCGTTTTAATTAACATGTCACGCCGAAAGCTGTTATTTTGAATGAGTGAAAATATTAGAGGTGTTAACTGATATATGTCTCTAGTTCAATTCTGCTCGGAAAGAAAATAAAAATAGATATCTAATTACGAATTGTACTACATTCGGACTTCAAATCCTCTGGTTTTTATTTTGTGATGGATTCTTACTGTGAATAGCTGAAGTGTCCACTGTTGTTGGTTGACAGCAGGACGGATGTAAGATTTCACCGTCTTGTCTTCTTCCGGCGGGCGCTTTTACTCGGTCTCTGTCCTCTCCCCGCCGGATGATTTGAACCCCACCATCGTGTTGGTACCGCTGCTCGAACGCCGGGCTCGCCCCCCCCCCCCCCCGGGAAAAAAAAAAAAAAAAAAAAAAAAAAAAAAAAAAAGAGAGAGAAAAATCTATAAAATTATCGGTTCAGCTAAAGTGATGTCTTAATGAGTTTTGCGTTGAACTCCGACTACCATCTGAACATGTTTCAGAAATGATCTAATTTATTACCGCAACCTTACCCTTGGCCATCAATGTTCAGGGCAAACAATACTGGCTCTATATGTTCACCAAAAATGTTTGCCTTATGCTCCCACCTCAAGGAAATAGGCTTTATTGACCCTTTCGAATCGAGAATTAGCTTGTTTTAACTCGCGTAAATACACTTTAATTGTCGGCTATTTGACTTCAGTATATTAGGTTACACTACAGGGGAGAAATTAGATCAAGGATAAAAGTAAGATACTCATAGTCCAAGTAGCTATATAAAAAAGTATTGATGATATAGCGATATAAAAATAAACATACGTTTTTATATTAATATAGAGCGCATGTGTCATCGCGTCTTCTTCGTCAAACGTTCAAATGTTTCCTCGGCTCTGTTTTAGCTCTCTCTCTCTCTCTCTCCCTGTGTGTGTGCGTATGTTTTGTATATAGCGAGCTGATGCATCCATATGGTTTTGCTAGGATACATGTTTACGGATTCCTGGAGCTTGTAAGGAGCGAGGGTGTGCCCCAGTCTGTCCTTCATTAAGAGCCGGTCAGTTCCGAGGGGCATTTATCACGACTAACACACGCACGCACACGCAGGCAGGTAAACTAGAGCCTGTTTTGACACCTCCGCTCGGTTGTTTTAGTTATACTAACAGCAGAGCAGCAGCTGCTGTAGAAAAATGGATTTTCTTCTGATATGTACAAAGCTGCTCCATAGGTCTGATATACAGTAATTAGGTGCAGTCATGCTAAAAATAGTAAAAGTGTATGAAACACAACCATAAAAAATAAACAACTAGGGTGAGACTGACATTTTCATGTCATTTCTATTGTCTGCCCTGTCAGTGTTTGGGGTTGTGTCTTAGCTTTGAACTGAGTGCTCCAGTCTCTAAAACTACGCTACGAAAGTAACAGGCAGCATGTGTTGCAGCAGAAAAAAATTCTGATAAACCACAGGAAGACTGTGTCCAAATTTAAATGAACAAAGGGTGCAGGACATGTCATTTTTCGTTAGTCTACGCCGTCAGGCAAAGCTTCTGTTTGAAGATCACCAGGAGTTTAATTAAGCTTATTGTGCCACGATCTTTCCAGCCGTGAAATTGATGGAAAGTTTTTTTCCTTTCAGTGTTTTTGTAGAACTGTGGGGAAAACAATATTTTCACACAGTAAAAATCGAACACCCCTCAGACTGTATTATGAGAAACTATGACAGACTCGTACCCACCTCGCCTGCGTGTTGTGGCTGTGAATCCCAACTTGTTGCTAACGCTCACCGAGCTCCAATCTTCTCAGTGTCGCCTCATGCGAGGTCAGACAGAGGACAGCAACGCCACTTCTCTTCGAAACCTCATCCCCCAACGCTATACAGCAGACCGGCATAAGCTTCCCAGAATGCACCTCTCCAGCTCAGCCGGCTGACCCAGGGGTCGGCACGTGTCAATCAAGTCTTCAGCTGTCTGTGCAGCTTCTGGACACAGACTGGAGGATGTGAGGGAGGCCTCTGAGAGGAGTTCTGGCTCTGCAGATGGGTTCATCTCTGTGCATTCATGGTGGGTAATTGAATTAGCTATCCTTCTCCTTTTCTAATGCAAACCTCAGGTTGAATTGCCACCCTGTACGTGAGAGGAAAAGCCCCGGGCAGTCACAGCCAGACAAAGACGTCCAGCTTGTATGAAGTACAAAGTTGTACCTCATTCTGGCTTCCTGTCTATGTTAATTATACGATCGGACTATATGGCAGGTCCCAATACTGTTTTGTATATATCAAAAAAGATTAGTGCCCAAGTGCTTAACTCATTTGAATACAGATGTGCTGTAAGCACAGGCCAGTGTAACCATGTAAGGTGTAACAGGCTGGTGACAAAGCCCTGAGACTGACAGCCAGGGGGAGAGGATCTTGCGGAGGGAGGGGTGGATGTGGCTCTCTAGCCCGAGGGCTGTAGGGCGCAAAGAGAGAGTGCAGGGTCACCTTTATCCATGTTGTCTGTGCCCAGACCCGGGAGGCGGTGGGGGGCGACCTGGGACTCCCCACAGGCTGAACTGATTTCCTGCGCAGGGTCATGCCCAGGACATGCTTGGGGGACAAGGATTTAGGGCCACGGGGGAGCAGCAAGTAACGATGCTCGTGGTGTGGACAGTGAGTGTTTCCCATTTCCCACCATGCTGGATTTAATCAGAATTTTACATAATGTGTGTTTTATTATTACGTTTTGAGGTGGCAGAGATGTCAACGTCTATTTTAACCGTTGGACTTCTCAGTACGTGAGTGAATATACCCAACCACCCCCCCCACCCTCCAACTATGATTAAGGAAGTCAAATATCAGAAGGCTTTGACGCTCAGCATTTATGCCTACTCCTTTGTATTTGAACATTCACAATGCAGTACTTGTTAAAACACTGTTACCTGCGGCTGCTCTGAGATCATATAGCACAGACCTTCTTCCTTTTGCCCATATTTCTGGAATCCATTCACCCAGCCGGGTTTGTGCATCTAGGAGTGCTCTGCTGCCGCAGGCTACTGAGGACATACTTGTCACAAGATTTAAGAAACAAATGCTGTGTGTACATCTTAAAACCAAATCCCCTCTAACAAAATTATGAGGTTCTCTGTCATGCAGTTTGATAGATGCTAGCAGCAGCAGAGGGATGGATACACTCAGACGTTTGGACGGGTAAAAAGTAGCACTGTGGTTGTAATATACATTACAGAGCGGTCTTTCTATAGCCTTTACCCTCTACTGACCTAAACATGTTAATCTAAGTCATGTTACTCATAAATGTCATTAGGTCTTATATCTGAGCTTACTAATCATTTTAAACTTAAAGGAGCACTTCCTTTCCACGCAAGCTGCCTTGTCTCTGCAATTTGTGTCCAGATGAAGAATTAGATTTTCATTTTGCTCATGCCCACACTTTTATGAGTGTTGCCACGAAGAGAGTGCTGTACGTGTATCCGGACATCAGAACGTCAATAAGACTCATTAGAGTTGAGAAATGTTTCCCAGTTGGTATATATGCGGTATTTTGGTATTTCCGTATATTTTTGAGTCGCTAGTTTTTGGGGGCTTTTTGCACATTTTAAATTTCAATTGAAGGTAAGACTGTACAAATGCTTCAAGGAAGAATTTGATCGCACTTGGAAGCATCGTTCACAAGTCCATATGTCTCTCTCCCTACACTTGGATCCATAACATGCACCGAGGGCATTTTGGATATTGAAGAACTCGACATGGATTCGATTGGGGCTTATGAGGCCTCTTAGACCAAATGGACCTCGTGTTTACAGACGTGTCCATCAGCCGAGCGGCGTGCGTAGCCTCAGGTATCCAGAGAGATGGTGAGATGTCCCCAAGACCAACAGTACGGTGTCTGAACCTGGTAAGTGCACTGTGTTTAGACAAAGTTTGCCTAGATTGGAGATACCATGTCAGTATCAAAGCTTTTATCTCACTGTTGAATCTAACTCTGTCAGCGGATATTCAGCCAGTTTTCAGCTGCATAGTTAATAACGTTTTGGGTTCTGTGCGATGGACAAAGCATATTTTTTTCTGCTGTTGTAGTTTTTTTTTTTTTTTTTTTTTTTTTTCCTAACAAAACAGTCAGGTGAGTTCAAGTGAAATGTCCACAGAAAGATGTAAAAATGATTGCTTTCATTAAAACTGCAAGCAGGCTTTCCAGAGGCGCGTTATGGCCATCATAATTCACATTTGGTGTTTCCATCATTTTTAAAGGACATTAGGAAAATACTGGAATTGAACATTGGTGGTTAGAGTGGAAGAAAAAGAGAATAGGCGAACTAAAATACTGTTCACGTCGAGGCCACAGCCACTAATTGAGTAATTATTAGGCCCACTTTATTTATTCGGTTAACCTAGCCGACTAATGATATCCTATATTTCTTCCTACCATGGCTTTTTTTTTGGCACGTTGCATTGCTGCCAAAACGTCGTCGTATCGAACATTCAATTCGTTTTAAATAACAATTGGCGCTTCAGTGTCAGGTTGCGACTCTTAAATTTATTGGTAGCCTCCAACTTCCCGGAATGATCACGGCCGATATGCGACGTAGATATAGTTTATATCGGAATATAAATTACAAATCAGTAGGCCTTAAATATATATATTTTTTACACATATTTTTGTTGAATACCGACGCTTTGGCACCGGAAGTTATATAAGACGGGTCTTTAAACAGAAAAACAACCAAAAAAAGTAAAACAACTGAACGAATAAAAATAAACATCGCAGCGAGGATATTTAAAGCAATTATCCAAGTAAAAGTTCCACATTTAATATATAGCTTACTAATAAGCACATTTAATGATGACTGCGAGCTACATTCCGTCTTAATTCTGGACTTAATTCTGATCTCCCGCATATTATGCAATTACGCTTTAATTTTTCTTTCTTTACAATTAGCATTTCTTTACATTTTTTTTAATGGTCATATGGACATATATATATATATGTCACACGAAAGTGAATATATATGTAATATATGAGACGTAGGCTTATCCTCTCTTTTCTGGTGGTTTACCGGTCGACCGACGCAGTTTTGCATAGAAAAGCAAAAAAATGTATTGAAATATAATAGGGGAAAAACATATAGGCCTGTATGAGCTCTTTAATAGGTTTAACAATTCATTTTGCGTGCAAAAAAGGTTTGTTAAAATCTCGGCATTTGAAAAAAAAAAAAAATGCAATGAAACCACGGAATAAAAAAGAATATATTAAAGTTTAATTAAACGGTAAAAACAGCCGGGAAAAAGTAAATGTGAAGACAAACATAAACACATAAAACAAATGACAGACGGTGTCATAATGGCCTTCTGTGTTTCCTGTGCTGAGTGTTTCTCCCCTCCTGCTGAGACTCGTACGATGAAATAGGAATTAAACTGTTAATCGTAGGGACAGAATCCACACGTGATTTTTTTCTTGCAGATTTTATCAGACTTGTGGATGCTGTAACAACCCCAACACACACACACACACACACACACACACACACACACACATCTCTTCCCTCTCTCTCTTACTCACTCACTCACTCACTCTCTCTCTCTCTCTCTCTCACACACACACACTCACACACAAGAGTTACAATCCTGGTTTCACGGGTCTTTGTTTCTGATCTGTTAAATCCCACCCACTTGACATGAACACTGAGGAGAAAAAAAATCTCCCAGTCAGTCTCCCGCACTATCAGCGTCCAGTCGCCGTCGCCTCCGCTGCTCGCCGGACCCGTGGAGATGGACACGGACAGTTGTTTGCCCTTCTCGTCGCAGACGAGCAGGAGGACGCCGGAGCACTCTCCGAGACTCGAGCACGGTGGCTCCGACTCCTTTCTCTCTTACGATGAGCTGCAGAAACCCTCGCACCTCCCGCCTCCTCTTCCTCACCGTCTCGGCCTGTGCGGGGATTTGTACGCCGCCGCCATGGGGAGGTTCGGTGACGCGACGGCAGAATTTACGCACGGTGCTGCCTCGGCGAACCCGCCCGCCTCGCCGTCCAAAAACAAGGTCTTGTACACTATAAACCAGGATCAGAAGAGGACAGGCGGCAAGTTTTATAATGACAACTCGGAAGGTAAGTAAGGGAGAAGTTATGGGTTTAAGAAAGATGGGTTTATGACAAAACAAGCAACTGACTCGTTAACTCCATTTAGCCTTGTTTTTATGTGTTGTTATCTGGATGAACAGATAACACAATTGATTGAGAGTTCATTGGACTTTAATAAGATTATTTTAATGTTTATACTTAGGTGGGACTGTTTTGAAGACAATCCATTTTTGACATTTGAAAAATAAAATAATTGTCTTTCTGCACAAAACAAGCAGGTGTTGAACAAATAAAATGAATTAATGAAGGAATATAATTGAAGAAATATTTTTTTAATACTTTGGGTTATGTTTGGATGTTAAGTTTTCCAAATCTTTCTCAGCATTTTTTTCTTTCCTAATTTGCAGAAAGTTTTACTTTTTTTTTTACCCTCATGCTTATTCAAATGAAAACATGGTTGGGAGGAAAATGTCAGCAATTTTTCTTTCACTTGACAGCCCGTAAAAGAAAGTGGGAGAGGTTAAAGGTCAGTCTGGCAGCAAGTTGGGTGTGTCATTGGGCTGAAAAGCATGCCATCAGCACTTTCTAGTTCAAAATTAAGTTAATTAATGTATTTTAGCCCTACTTTCTACCGCTCTCTTTCAGTTGTTACTTATCCTTCATTATGACACCTTTCGTCATGTAAAACATTAAAATCTGAATTTCGAATTTACGTCGATTTTGCAAGAGTGTAATTGCTCAACATATTAGCCCGAAAATGTCCTTCTTGGAAAGAAAAACAAGGACTGTATATATTGAACCAAAGTATGAAGACATTATGTGGTCGTTCCCTTATTTATTGGTGTTGATGGATGGATTGATGGATGATTCTGCAAGGCAACAGAGGATGTGAGTGGTGATAAGCTTTTGTGATATCTGTGTTCAGAATAATATACAATAGCTTGATTCATGTTACTGCCAAAGACAGCCAATAGACTTTTTCCACCATGAGTTGTGATCATGAGCTCTCCTGGCTGAAAGTGGACTTTAACTTGTTTCCTTTTAAATTAAGTGTATTTTAGCAAACCCGCTGTATAGTTTCCCAAATTCATATGTGTGTGTGTGTGTGTCGATCACAAAGAGACATTCACAAGCATGAATGCTTGTCCACACACACACACACACACACACACACACACACACACACACACACACGCACACACACACATGCAAACCATTCACTGTTCAATTCAATTTGTAAAATAGTAACTTTAGCACTCGATCAGACTTGCATGTATGTCCAGAATGGATACCGCATGTGTGTTGATCCTGTATGTTGCTAAGTCTGACTTAGTTAACCTTCAAACACAGTCATGTCTTCCTGTTTTGTCTTTTTTTGGTGGTTGCAAAGGTCATTTAAAACACTCAAATTACCTTTGGACACATTGATGTTTTAACACGATTTTTTAAACTCAATTTTCTACAATAATGTAGTTTTGAACAAAAAATCTGCACAATTTAATACCAAATTTTAACATTTTAGTCATTTAGTGAGACGATTTTTTATGAAATTGTTTAACTCTTAATTTCCTATCTTTTATAATGCAGACCTAATTTTTTTCATCATAAAGGGACAAACTGTATTTACAAAGTGGGTCAGAGTGGAACAACAGTGTCTCTTTTGCATTTACTCATCTTAGTAGATGGATGCATTTATTATGCATATTATATTTTCTATATTGTTAAATTCTGGTTTGCATGTATGATATTCCCCGTGGGAGATTTTTTTTTATGCATTGAGTACCGTATTTATTATATTCCGGACAGAAATTGTTCACAGGCACTATCTCTTTATTTTCTTGTTCATATTTTTTGATATGGAAAAATGTCACACACATATAATACTACTATTCATA
>KV751364.1:225928-242947 GCA_001698575.1 Mola mola
TTATTATGACTTTATATAATATCTATTGCATATCTAAAGCTAATGAATATTCTATATTCATTAATGGAAAAAGCTTTAATTTCTACATCAGCTTTTTCAGAGTATTTGAATTGATCCTCAAGTTTACAGTATGATATAGCCTGCACATATTGAATTTATCTTTTTTTAAATCAGTCTATTTGCCTTTTCCCACATTTCACATGCAGTCCATCTCCAGTTATGCAGGAGCGGAGGTAGAGCGGATGTGGGTGTTTGACAGGGTAATAGCGACACAATTTCCCACGCCAGTCTGTGATCTTGACAGTCTTTTTACTGCATGAACTGTGGTGTGAGATGGGATCTAATGGACAGAAGATAAATTAATGTTGCAATGAAAATGCTCTCTGTTGGGTCCCATGTTGAATTAGTTGAATAGCAGAGCTGCGTCTGTCTTTCCCCCAGTGAGTACGTTCCTGCAAATGGATGGAGAGCGAGTTTATTTTGGAGCTCAGTGTTAAAGATAATGAACATGGACAACAACATCATAACACCGCAGGACAGAGCAGCACTTTCAATGGTATATTTACAGGAAGGGGAATAATACTGTAGAGATTCCATTTGTATTTAATGGAAAGGACAGAATGTACATTATTAATCCAAACAAGCAAGCTTCACCAGATTAAAAGTTACCACTCAGTGTATTTTTGGTTTCTTACTCGTGGATATTTGGTGTGGAGAAAAAGTTTGGAATTAGATTGGATTAATAAATGATTCTTTTCTGTATTATCCAATGACACAAATCAAGTCTTGTTTTTTAATTGCTGACTTGTTGGTTGAGTTTGCAGTTTAAACATGGCTTATCTGAGATAGTCACGTTGGAGCGCTGTTAAGGTGGTGTTGTGTGTGGCTTTTTTCGGCTGTCTCCGAGTTGAGCCTCTTTTGACGCTTTGGGTGGTGAGAAGCATACAAATAAGTAAGAAATTAAATATTTGGTGCAATACTCTGTTTGATTAAACTTTTAAGGAATTAAAAAAAATGCATTGTTCCTAAAATCCGACCACTATGTAAAAATTTAATTGTTTTAGATACACACAACAGAAAAGCTTCATTTAGATTCAAAATATTTTTTTTAATAAACATTTTCTCAAGAGCGATAATGTCTTCCTAAGAAAAAAGAGATTGCACACTATATTTGCCAGCGGATCAAATTTAAACAGTGCTAAAATCTCATTCGTTGAAAGAAAAATACAAATCTCGGTCCGTTATTGGACAGAAAGGACTGAGATTAAATTATATCAATTAATTCTCACTATTGATTAATTGAAAAGTCCAGACCTGCTTTACACGTTATCATGAGACAACTTTTGCTGTGAACTGGTGCTATATAAATAAAATTGACTTAACTGACCCGACTATAAATGTGACAATTATAAACAATCAATCAATCAATAAATTGATGCTGAATGAGTATGAAAATTATAATGTGAGTCCTTATTTATTTTTCAAAATACTAAAAATGATCTAATTTGCTCTGTACGCCATCCATCCCTCAGTAAGAGAGAAAGGACCTCCAAAGACTACGGGATATCCCGGTATCGGCACTGACTGTTGCGGCAAGCTGAAGGAGTCGGGTGGCGGTTTACATGCGGACTCTATCGCTGACTCCATCGACCTATCAGGCAAGAACAAGAAGAGGCGCAATCGCACCACCTTTAGCACCTTTCAGCTGGAGGAGCTGGAGAAGGTGTTTCAGAAGACGCACTACCCTGATGTTTATGCCCGGGAGCAGTTGGCCCTGCGAACCGAGCTCACTGAGGCTCGGGTTCAGGTGTGTGCTGTGGTGACAACCTCCTATTTTTCCTTTTGTTATAATTGCACACATAAGATAGATTTACCTCTACTAGGGCTGTTATCTTCTGTAACCCTGCTATATTTTTGTATTTTAAAGGTTTGGTTCCAAAATCGCAGAGCCAAGTGGAGGAAAAGGGAACGCTATGGGAAGATCCAAGATGCCCGGAACCACTTTGCTACATATGATATCTCTCTTCTCCCTCGCCATGACACATACCAGGTGGGCCTCTGAGAAATTTTAAATGACATACATCTTTTTTTTTGTTATTATTCAGGATCGATCAAATCAAACCTTTTCTGACACCGAATATTGGTTTGCTCTTTATAGCGAGTCGTAAGGAATTTCATTTTTATCAAATTCTAAATCCCTCCTTATCCAGATGCAGGCCAACTTGTGGCCAGGGCCAGCTTCAGGTGGAGGCGGAGGTTCAGGTGCCGGCTGTGTCCTAGGAGCTGATTCCATCCCCTCATCTTGCATGAGCCCATATGCTCACTCCCACAGTAATCTGCAGGGCTTCATGGGCATGCCCCCATCCTCCGGCCATGCACACCACCACCACCATCCGCCTCACCATCCGGGCATCAACGGTCTGTACTCACTCCACAGCTTCCCTGGGAGCCTTGGGTCTCCCTCCATTGAGGGCCCTGACACCGAATACAAGCCAACGGGCCTGGTGGCACTGCGGATGAAAACCAAAGAGCCAGGCAGCATCCTCTCCTGGCCCACATGACCACAAAAGTGCCAGCCCTCCATTATGCACTGACTGAGCCAAAAAATATTGCATTCCTGACCCAAAGGCAGTCTCCAGTGTAAACACCCACTTCCAAATACGACTCGAAGATTTCCTCTTAACATTTATATAAGCCAGCGTGGAGACACAATTCTGAAAAACTTAGTATTGGAGTTTTTTCGAATTTTGAAGAAAACTTGAGCCTCTAGCACAAAACCCCAGCATATTTATAGGTACTGTTGTGTTCAGTTTTAGTTTAATACTGCAATGCTGAGACCAAAGAGGAAAAATTATTTAAGCATGTAAAAATTGTAATTATCATGTTAATCATTGTTTTAGTCTGTCACTTTATACAGTGATCAATAATAAAGGACTCCATCTAAAGTATTTGTCTTATTCAGGAGGAAACTATTGTTGCGTAAACTGCATTTTAGCTTTGATATTAGAAAACATTATTACCATTAGAATTAACCAAAAGTCTGTAACAGCTTTATCCAGGAATGAGCTTGTGCAGGCTTCAGTTGCCTCAAACTGAAAGATTTGTGCTGTGCAGGAAGTGAGCAAACTTTTGTGTTTGGGGGGTGCGCAGAGAGAGCGTGCATGTGTAGCGTTACTTGGCCTCACTTCAAGAGGCCTTCAGGTGGCACCTCATGCATCAGGAGTGAGGGGCAGGTTCATTAATGGAGAGCTAACTGAGCGACCACAATTCACTATTGATAAAGTAGAGAGCCTCCCGCAGACGGCGGGTTTCACAATGAGGCAGGCATTTCTCATTCACATCTGGCATCAGCAGTAAACTTGAGCAAGTGGTTAATAAGTTACGGTACAACCGAAGAAATTGCAGTCAAGGTGGCCCATAGCATACTTGATAATGTTATTTATTAAAGCCAGTTTACCTGCGTTCTGCGTTTGTTTATTAATTCATATGTGTTTATGTATTCTTAAAGAAGAATATGACATCAGTATGTTGGTCTGGTATACTTTGTGTCATGAGTTTTCCTAAATGCATTCCTAATGATTTTTTTCCAGGAAATCTCCTTGTTGTACTTTCCCCCAAACAATTTACTTTATTGTCAAGGAAACACCGAATCGCATGGTACTTCCCATCTGGTGTAAATAAAAAAACAAAAAAAACAAAACAAAAAAAACAACATATTCATGTCAGATGTGGCAACATTTCAATCTGTGTCAGATTGAAAATGCAACTTTAATGAAGAGAAAGAGGGAGAGAGAAGAAAAGAAAACAGTTCCACTGGTGGACAAAGCCCTCCCAAGTTCTACTCAACTCCTTGGGAGTGTCAATGGCTTGCAGCAGAATAAATTGGCTCTCCTTTCTTTTCGCTTGCTTCACCGTTTATGCCATGCTGGGGTGCTTTAGCTTCCATTCCTTTAAGTCCGTGCCTTTAGTGAGAGCCACAAACATGTGGTTCCAATAGAGGAATGCACAAACCCATCAGAAACACTTTCCACACCCACAGCTTCAAATTCCAGCCAGGCCCTGGGAGATGGCGGCCCTGACTGCATTTAAAAAGCCCCCCCTGATTAAATCCCAGATTAAGAAGAGAAGATAAGGAGACCAGTATCAGTGGGGATAAGGCTAAGTTGAGGAACAAGCAGATGGTAGATCAGAAGTCAATTTTAAAATTTATTTAAAATAGGGAGCAGCTTTCACACAGATTCATTGTATCCGTCCAAGAGCAAAAGAGTTAACTCAATGGCTTAGTGAATTTGACAGAATTATTGTAACAGAATGAACCTGAATATTATGAATTACAGGATGTTTTTATCACCACATCCTTAAAATAGGCAGCTATAACTCTATTTAAGTTAACCTTTGATATTTATCAATGCAATATATCAGTCTACAGAGGCCTCATATGATTTGTCAGAAACTGAATGAAAAATGTTGAGCTCAGACTGCAAAATGCTGAGGCCAGTTGGTAACTTAGAATCACTCTTTGATTTAGGGTCACAGGGTGAAGAATGAGACCAGAGTCTGGAAATTGCTACACCTTATCCTCATTAATGGGAACCAAAAACATTATATATATAATTTAATGGTCATTAAAATATGTACAGATGTCTGCTGGCCACTGTTTGGTGCTTTGAACTCAACAAGATTTATCTTGGCCTTGAAGATCAGCTATTGTGACATTACAGAGCCTTGTGTTTGAAGTAGTCAAACAGCAATACCAATACTTAGCGGGGTGAGGTAATTTCATGACAGTCTGTCATGAACTTTCAGGCTGCCTTAATCACTACAGCTTAATTTAGCAGTTCATCATTTGCAAGTAAAAAAGGAATTTCCACAGACAAAAAAGTAAATGTTGGTAACTGCCACACTGTTTGCATTTCATTAAGCCTGTAGCGGGCAGAACATGTTCAAAAACTGCACAGAATGCTGAAACTAGTGAGCTAAAGGAAGTGCTATTTTATTAGCAAAATTCTACCGAATGACTGAGGAATAATCAGCCAGATGAAGGACAAAGAGAAGTCCAATAACTGTATTCTATTTTTAATATCGCTTTCAACTTCCTTCTTAATAATTACTTAAGCATAAGGCATTTAAAAGTCAATGAGTATAATTACCTGAAATATCCAATTAACCCACAGTATTTCACAGATTTACTACTAAGCTCATTAATTAAAGGTCTTATCAACTTAAGAAGGCTCTCGCGTTTTTCACCTTGCAGTAATAATGCACGACTCTCTCTCCACTTAAACATGCAAAACTGGCACATACAACGTGCGAGACTACTGTGTATGTTGGGCTGCCGGGGAAATACTGCCACCTTGTGGCTTTAGGTCGTACAAAAAGTTTCTCTACCCATCTCCGCACCGTGATCGTTTTTGTTTCCGCCTGCGAAAATCTGTAGCTCTTTTTATTTTCATACAGTCTGGTATCTGCTCAATCAATTACCAACTACATATAAGCAAAGCTGTGTTTATAATTACTATTGTGAAATCATTTAGTATTTTGCCCACGACCGCGACTTGTGTACAAAATGACAAATACATTTAACGCTGAGAACGTACGAGCAAATGACTGACATGCGCTTTAAAGTTGTCCACCCACTTTTTAGCCAATCAGGCGGAAGGGGCGGGTCTTCCCACTAATCCTTACAAAATGGCGACTGTTGTTGTTTTGCCGCAGGGTCACTGAATAAATCCGTTTTCCAGTTAATTAATTTTCTGCACTAAATTGCAGAAACAGTGCTAAGAAGCCCAGGCGTGCAGAGATTCGGCTCCGCGTGGACTGAAATGAAAGGTAAAGAGCGGTCGCCGATGAAAAAACGGTCCCGGGCCTTGGATGATATTCGAGACAGGGGAGGATGCCATCCGACCAACAAGAAAATGGGGGCTCTGTCCGTCTCCACCGGGGGCAATAATGGAAATAGCTCGACCAAAAGCGACGGCGGCTCGACGAGAAGGAGCCTACTCGGCGAAAAAAGAGACAGGGACTTCGACGGTCACAGTAGGACTGGAAATAATCACAGTTTGAATGCCGCCGCTAGCTCCGTCGGCAAAAACCACAACGTGAGCCTGATGCTGGATTTAGCTTCGCCGAGAAGCGCTCTGCGGGGTGAGCAGCGAGTTCAGCCGCCCGGCGCCGAGAGTGAGTACAAAACTCTCAAAATAAGTGATCTCGGCACCCAGCTGAGCGATGAAGACGTAGAGGACGGACTCTTTCACGAATTTAAAAAATTCGGGGACGTGAGTGTTAAGATTAGCCGGAGTAACGACGAGCGGATAGCGTTCGTGAACTTTAGGAAGCCGGAGGACGCGAAAGCGGCTAAGCACGCCAGGGGACGGCTGGTGCTGTACGACCGTCCGCTAAAGATCGAGGCGGTGTATATCAACCGGAGGAGAAGCCGCTCCCCTGTGGAGAGAGACTTGTATGGCGCTGCTCAGAGCCACAGACACTTACAGAGACCCCTCTCGCCCACTGGACTTGGATACAGAGACTATCGGCTGCAGCAGCTGGCGTTGGGACGGCTCCCTCCTCCCCCGCCGCCCCCTTTGCCCCGAGAACTGGAACGGGACCGCGAGTTCGCCCTGTTTGAAGCCCGAGCACGGCCCGCTTTCATTGCAGAGCGCGCAGCTTTTCGTGAAGAGGATTTTATCTCTCCAGAAGATGACCAAAGAGCCAACAGGACGTTGTTTTTAGGGAATTTGGACATAACTGTTACAGAGGCAGACCTGAGGAGAGCTTTTGACAGGTTTGGGGTCATAACAGAAGTGGATATTAAAAGACCCACACGGGGGCAAGTCAGCACCTATGGATTTCTTAAATTTGAGAATCTGGACATGGCTCACCGTGCTAAGCTTAGTATGTCTGGCAAAGTAGTGGGCCGAAACCCTATAAAGATAGGTTATGGAAAAGCAACTCCCACCACACGACTGTGGGTGGGTGGACTTGGACCCTGGGTTCCTTTAGCTGCCCTGGCAAGAGAGTTTGATCGTTTTGGCACTATAAGGACCATTGACTACAGAAAGGGGGACACCTGGGCCTACATTCAGTATGAAAGTCTAGATGCTGCACAAGCAGCATGCACACACATGAGGGGCTTTCCACTGGGAGGACCAGAGAGGAGACTTAGAGTGGACTTTGCTGATGCTGAGCATCGCTACCAACAGCAGTTCCTGCAGCCTCTGCCAATACCGCCATTTGACATGGTGACAGAGTCTTTTGTCCACCGTGCCACTCCTGAACCTCTGCGAGTCAGGGAGCGGACTCCACCGCCTCTTCACTTCAGGGAGAGAGAACTCTTTCCTGGAACTGAGTGGCCTAATCCAGCTATTCGTGATCGGGTACGCGCTTCACCCTTTGAGCCCCTGGAGCATTTGGAACGTGAAAGACGGACACGGGAGCCTTGGTCGTTGGAACGAGAGTTGCAGGGACGAGAACCCACACGCAAGCGGCGCGTAATGGAAGACGGACGTCATATAGACCACTCGCCTGACAGCTCTGAGAGGACAGTAAGACGCAAGCGTTCTTCTCCGGATGGTAGTCCTGGAGGTAGCAGCAGAGATGGAGGTCGCTTCAGTGACTCAGAGCGCCCTCTGCGGGCCGAGAGGTCCCCCACCTCCCGAGAACATCACGGTGCACTGGAAAGAAGTGGAGCTGAAAGGAGACTCAAAAGCCAAGGTCTCACCGAAAAGGGGACTTTAAGCAGCAGTGTTTCAGCTGTTGGAGAACGCAAGCGCAAAGTAGGCGATGGTGTCAAGGGGCTGGCCAAGAAAGAACGCTCTGAGAGCAGTACCAAGGTTGGCCAGACATCCAAACCAGACGGCACCAAACTCGTTTTGGCCTGGCACGGCATGCTGTTGCTTAAGAATAGCAACTTTCCAGCCAACATGCACCTTCTGGAGGGCGATCACAACGTAGCCAGTGACCTGCTTATTGATGGCACAACGGGGAGGCAGGTGAGCGAACTAAAGATTACGCAGCGTCTCCGTCTGGACCAGCCTAAGCTTGACGAGGTGTCCCGGCGGATCAAGGTGGCAGGTCCTGGTGGCTACGCAATCCTGCTGGCAGTTCCTGGGGCCACGGAGGATACATCTTCATCTGACCCTGCAGCTTCAACTCAGCGGCCCCTTCGCAACCTGGTATCATACCTCAACCAAAAACAAGCAGCTGGAGTCATCAGCCTGCCTGTGGGGGGGAGCAGAGATAAAGACAACACAGGGGTTCTTCATGCTTTCCCTCCCTGTGATTTCTCCCAGCAGTTCCTGGATTCCTCTGCCAAAGCTCTTGCTAAAAGTGAAGAGGACTATCTGGTCATGATTGTGGTTCGTGGAGCCTCTTGAGGGGAAAAAAAAAAAAAATCAGAACACTACGTTCAGATGTTGTTTAAAAAAATGTTATTAACTATTGCATGCTGTGTGTTCTGCATTATGGGGTACACTAGTATGGTTCTTCAGTGTATGTTGCCATGTAATCCACTAAAAGGACAAACAGTGCCCTCCTTCAAAATTTAAAGGATATGTGTTTTTGAAATTACTTTTAAAGGGTGTATGAATTGCTCTAAAGGTCATCAGGCTGTAGACATTGAGTCAGAAAATTGTAAAACAGTAAAAACCGAGGATTTTTTGTTAAATAGAGCTAATCTTTCAAAAGTTAAGTTATGCAAAACACCAAAAAAGGTTAATTTACTGGTTCAAAATCTTAGCTGCCCAACTATTACAAAGAACTAGCATATTTAGAAATGCACAGAGTGGACACAATAACACCTCCACTACAACAAAACCACAAACAATGGCCTCACAAGCTGCTGCAGTGATGAACCACATGTCTTTGATACAATGTTAACAAAAGCTGAAAATTCAAAGCTAAACAGAGTTCATGGTTGTTCGTGGGTTATGTTGCTGTATTTCCTGTGACTGTGCGGGTGTTGTTGTGTCTACTACCAATACTAGTGCATCTCCAAAAATTTAGAATATTGTGATTTATTTTTTTTCATCAGTTATGTAGGAAAGTGACTATATATTTTAGATTTATTACATGTAAACCAAAATTTCTCAAGCATTTTACTATTTCAGTCCCAATAGTTATGACCACTGCTGAAAAAAACCCAAACCCACGTCTCAAATTGTTAGAATATTTCACTGTAACAGTATAAACTGTAATAAAATTAAGGGCAAAGGGGCCAAAAACACTTATTCAAACTCCATGTGCAATAAATATATGAAACAGGAAATCTTAACTTTTTTAATTAAATGATCAATAAAAAAAAACAACTTTCCATGATATTTTAATTTTTGGAGATGCACAAGTATAAACCTATAAAGGTATTTAGATGTTGATAATTAGTTTCCTCATCAGTTTTGAATCTGCAGTAACATTTCTGCTTTAACGACTGCTCAGTGGATGGAGACGGAGCAGAAGATTTTTCAGTAAAGGTGTAATGAATGATTCGGTTCTGTAGGTATGAAGCTTAATCATTTTGGAGAAAGAATCTTGATGAGGCTTTAATGGCCACAATATGTGGTCATGTCGGCAAACCACATTCATATTCTCATTAGTTTTTGTCTGTGAGCTATCTTCCTTCCTGAGCAAACCACCCTGATTACAACAAAGTTGTTTGGTGAGTGGAAATTGTTGTACTAAAGAAAACATGTCCAACGTGCTCTAATTTAGATGGACTTCAAAATGTTTCCAGACACACGTCACATGTAAATTACCTGAGTAGTGAATTGTTTGATAAATTACAAAATGTGTTCAGGTTAGTGGTTTGGACTTGAGTGTATCATTGATTTACGTGTTCCTGAATGCCAGAACACCAGATTGCAAGGCAGACAATGAAGTTAGTGTTTCCACTAAAAACTCAATTGTTATGTCGACTATGTGGAATCCTGAATACTAACAGGCTTTTTTTTAACCAGGGAACAGCTCATAATACAATACACATAGCATAGTAAACAAATACTAACACAATTGTCATATTTTCTTACTCCATATTTTATTTTTTGCATCCCAACCTTAGAAATGGCTGTGTTAACGTAATCTATGAAAAAACTACAGTAGTAATTGAAACAAAAAAAAACAAAAAAACAGTTTTGTGTTGTTTCATTTATTGCTCTGAAACCAGTAAGTCCTCCAAGTATGATAATATTTGGTATCAGTAAAATGTTAGTAAAAAGTAACAGAAATCTGTTTGTGTAATTTTAAAGTTGTAGACACACTTAAACGGTTCATGTAAAAGTTTAAATTTTAGAGGTCTAAACTGGAAAATATTTTTAGTCATGCCTGGCAATATGTTCCGAAGGTCTACTTGCCATTTTTTTTGTTTTGCAAATTGTATGTATGTCATGCAATTGTAATCCAGCCTGCATTATGATTTGCTGAGTTTATTTTAATGTGTGTTGGAAACATTGATGTCTGAAATCTGGTATATGTGAGAACAGACCCTTTTCAACGTTGGACTACTGAGAAGACAAATGCAGAGCTTAAAATGTCTGCAGGGAAGACAACCTAGTCTTTATGAGTCCTCACTAATGAGGCAGCTTTTAAGTTGTGTGTCCCATCTGCACCTATGATGACTTCTGTTTTAAGTGGAAAATTGAGAAATGTACACGTTGATGTCATGGAAAAGGAAAATCCGTAAAGCCCGTGCGAAGCTGTTCACATACCTGCAAGTGCTTTTGGGCCCTAAATGTGACAGATTATCAATAAATTGTTCATTTGAAGGGAAACATGTTTCTTCGATGGAAGTGAATTGAAGAAACAAGATGCCATGCCTTATTGTGTTTCGAAGGAGTTGTCACTTGAAAATTTTGTCTCTGCACACGACAAAGGGAGACAATTTGCAGTTTGCTTAGCACCAGTGAGGAGAGACCCCTGTATCGTATGAGGATCACTGTTTGCTTACAGGCTTGTTCTGATCTCCTAACTCGCACACTTTAAATTGCCCCGTCGTCCATGATTCCGTGTTGTACCCGCAACTGTTGGCATGTGAACACCTGATCAGGATTAAGGAGCCTCCACTGCCTCCTTGTTTACAGCCAGAATCCACTTTGCAGTGTGAAACAGTGGCAGTGGCAGAGGCAGACGGCGGTGCAGTTCCGGAGTCAAGAGGCGGAGCCAGCAGCAGCACGTGCAACTGTCCACACTCCACTTGGGAGACTGTGGGTGACATCGCTCTGAAATTACCGTAGCATCTTACAGTTCAGGCTGTCTTGCTGCAGAGGCCAAGCTGAATCTCTGGGCTGATTTGTCTTTATTAAACTCTGCCCAGTTGTCGTTTGATTTGACTTAATGATTGTCTCAGGGAAGAGGATTGGCCCAGACCTCAGCTAGGAATATTGTTGTTCCTGTCTTTGTGTACTCCTTCGATTGAACCCTCTCCCAGGAGACAAGTTAAGAAGCGTTTGCCGTGTGAAAAAAGCTGTATTCCATCGTCACCTGAGGGCTGCTGCAGCATGGAAATTAAATATGAACAAGGCAAATTATTAACCCTTTTTGACACCACTGGAAGGAATCCACGCTGCGGACCTGACCCCTCTCCTAAATTCATCTAGGAGACCTGTTTATTTAAGCTTATGGCCACTTTGCACAGGAAAGTTTCCCCACTACAGCCGTATTTTAGTCACATTAGTATGAAAACATGCCGTGTTCTGTGCTGCGAAGGACCAAGTGCTTCACTAGTGAAACATTGCCATCTTGAGGACCTCGGAGCCCTACTTTCTTCCTCATGGTCAACATGACAAGACACATTCATGCACAGCAGACACCCAGGACAGAGCTGTTCTCACTCCCAGTATGACAACTATAGAAACAGCATGAGGGTGAGTAAAGAGAACGAGTGCTGCAAGCCACGTCTGTATCAGTGGCTCAGGCAGCAGTGGTAAGTATAACGTGTCAACACCTCCATGTTTTACAGACAAATGCAACAAGGCACGTTTCAGCCAGTCTTTCACTGAAGTTTTCATTGAAGCCATTAATTTAACTCTGTAAGATCATATTCACTGGCCAAATACTAGTGCATCTCAAAATAATAGAAAATTGTGATTTTTCAGATTTATTTAAGAAAGTGGACATCCAATATATTCAGGACTCATTGCATACAAACGGAAATGTTTGAAGCATTTGACTATTTTGATAGTTCTCAAAAAGAAGGATTTTGCTGGAACTGTTAAAGCCATAATTAAGGTTTGAAATCTGTCATTTGTAATGAATATAGAATATATGAAAGTTTAACTTTTTGAATTAAACTACAAAAATAAATGACCACACTATTCTAAGTTTTGGAGATGCCGGATTAGTGCTGCTTCGATTAGCAGTTCCAGGATCAACAAAATGAAATAGAAATGGTCAAAGTGAACATTTTAATACACAGATTTAGACTTTTCTCAACCCTCTTGTTTATATTCAGTGCATAACTCATGTTAAGATGCGGTCAAATCCTTAAAATAGAAGAAGAAGAAGGCAAGGTTAATATGCGCACTGTGGGAAAACTGCATTGTTTCAGTCCCACAAAAAACAGTCTTCAGGACTTGAATTCATTTAAACTTCTCTTAAACTAAGATCATTTTACTGATCCTGAAAGGAATGAATCTTTACTAGATTATTGATTATTGACACATTGTCATCAGTTATCAGCAGGGCTTATGTACTTGAAAAGAATCACAATAACACAAAAATTGTTTCTTGGATAATATTGTCTTATATATTAGATGTGAAGTATTTCAGGTCACAGATGATAACCACCACTTAATGAATTGGAGAATATTAAGATTAAAAGTAGGTCAGGACCTTACTCTTTCCTGACATGCAACCAGCTGGCGTTTAAAATTTAGCTTGTAAAGATAAAATAAGTCTGATCAGATATCTAGCAGCCAGCACTTGACTCATACCGGTATGACTGTTTCTCTTCTCCCAGTGTCTGAGTCTGTTCAGCTGTGGGTGCCATGTGTCATACCGGGTATCAACAGTTGTTCACTAGCTAACCTTAACTAATCTGTATCATGCAGCAATACAAATCTTTTTATGGTGGGTTTTAATTAGATATTCACAATCAAAGTTAGAAAAGATAAACTATAGTCACCCGGCTGTTATGTCACTTATTTCTGGACTTTATGGTTCATTTTATGTCTTGATAAATAGTTCTAAGACAATAAGTTTTTTTTTAATTGTAAAGGAGGCGTTGTCCAGGGAACTGTATTGTGAATTTTTCTAATAACATTGACGAAATTAAAAGTATGCATGAAGTCGGTCATTGAAATATACTGACTCCAGTCAGCAGTTTGCATCTACAATCTACACTCAGCTCAACATAACCATGAAATTTTTTAATGCGTTGCTTGTAAAGGCTGTGTTATTTACTGATCAACAAACAGTGAAGACACATTTTACAAGCTTAATGCAGTGCAGCGTTTATTGTTATATTAATCCCACCTTTGGATATCATGTCGATCAGCGTTCAAATGTCTTAGTAATTTTGACTCATAAGTGAGTCAGGATTAAAACTTGTTTCTTTTGCAGGCTTCCACTGGACAGGTGTATCTGTTTCCAGGCTGCCATGGTACCAGACATCATCTACGGTTAGTAGCCTGCTTACTTTCATCAACATAACAGCAACTGCGTGAAGCGACATTAAATGTAAAACTTTTTTTTTTTAATTTATTGTTTTTACTTTTTTATACATCGTAAATAATAACAAGCATTTGTGGAATAGAAGTAAATTTAAAATGTAGATGAATAATGTTTGTCAATGTAAATTTGTCTTAAAAGAGTGTCAATAAAACATGATGAAGATAAATGAATTTTGGAATCTTTTGGGGGGGTTAGTAAAGTATCACTGTATTAACTGTAGAGTTGTCTGAATCACACAAGAAACTTGAGTCAGAAGTCAGTTTATTACAGCTGACTGCACACCCTTACAAGGCTTAAAAATGATCTCTTAAATGCTAAATATCATATCTACACGATTGGTTAAGAGTATTTTCTAAATCGGTTTACAAATTTAAGAGCCAGAGTAGTGACGTTACCTAGAAATGCACCAATGAAAAACAAATGAACAAACAAACAAAAAAATATGAACACCATCAAAAGACAACTCATTTTCTTCTCAGTGGTATTTGAAACATTACCAAAGGAGCATCAAAATTATTTCAATTTATTTATCAAACATACAGTTCCTTACAATATATCGATGACTAATAACTAAAATAAACCTCAAGCGAAATGTACTATTAAAGCATCGAATACTTTCCATAACAGATTTATTATGGTACAAAATATTCAGTGGTCCATGGTCATACAGGTGGTGAATGCAACTCGTGAGTCAATAGAGCTTTTGTGCATGACTTGCTATTGAAACAATACAAAGAGCCTCGCTCACTATTGTGAAAGTGAGTTGAGGGGGAATAATTTGGTACTAATTGAAACGGCATTCTTTTAGCAGAAGCGTTCTTCTGCCACAAGAGGGCAGTGTCAGAGAACACATGACCAACACTGCTTTTGGATCCCAGACTTAGAAATTACTGACTAAAGGACGACCATAGTGATTTGACTGAACTATTTTTGTTCATCAATAATAAACTTCAAGTTGTAGGAAGGTATTTAACGTGTCTTTGGCTGACATCACTGGAAAGTTAGTAAAGATACAACATAGTACCTCATAAGGCAAACAGGTGAAAACACAAAAACCTTCCAACAGAATCGCAAAAACCCAATATAATAATAAGTAATAATAAGTTGCACTGCCATTGATAAAGGCACTGTAAAGGTTTGGCAACAGTTTCCTACCAGTCCAGTCAGGTTATCTGACGAACACCAGCAAAACATCTATGTATAACCGGCTGGTCTGATGATTTATATAGTGTCAAAAAAAGGTCTCAGTGACACATAAGCCCCTGTTAGGCAGCAGAGCTCATCAGCTCCAAAAGCCTCTAGTCTAACTGTCTGCAAAATATATAGAAAACATATGTGAACTTTAACAGTTGTAACTTTTGCCTCAGTTAAGATTAAATGCAAGCTAAAATTTTAAAGGCAGGAAGATCTTTCGGTGTGCATAGAGGAGTAATTCATATGTGTATTATCCTTAGTCAACTGCCAAAGGGGAAAGGCAGTTTGTGTTTTTGTTTCAGACTTAAAGGAAAGTTGTTCACTTGCGCTGAAAACTGCAGGTGGCAACACGTTAAAAGGTTTAAATGCCCTAAATTATGATTAAAGTTGAAGCATCAGTTGAAGCTAAAGCGCGGAAACAGTCCGAGTTATTCTTTTGACGTGTTTGCAGTTGTGCACTGAAAGGCGCTGCGGTGTCCCTTGAGGTAATAGAGTTTTAGAGCTGAGGGCAGCTAAAACATGTGAAGTTTAGCTGAAAATATATGAAATTTCATTTTCAAGTTTGTTCCTAGTAAGGAGCTATTGCTCTGTGCAACTACTGTCAGGTGAAGAGGAAGAGACAAAAGCAATTAAAGTGTCACTTGGGCTGTAAACACTGAAGGAAAACGAGAAGTGCTTTCATTCTGGTCCATAAATAGAGTGTTCTTTAAGTAAAGTAAATGTCACTGAGCGTAATAAGAGCACAGATAACATCTGCCTTAAAAAAACTGCTCTGCTGTTGAAAATGACTAGTTTTATATAAATGTCATTTCAGGGAGACAGAGTGGCTCAGTTAAAAAGTAAAAATCCAGCAGTAAGAGATGAAGCATTTTGAACGCCAAAAGATGTGTTTAGTGTTGAAAGGAGTGGAACTGTCATTTTAAATTGAGGCTGTTAAAGCCGCTGCACTTTTGCTTGAAGTGAGATGCTCCTGTTGTGGCATGTGACCTGTTCAGGTAAAGTCTGTCTTTACGTAAGAGATGATGCAGAAAGTTAAGGTCATCTTCGGGGGCAAGTTATTAAAGCAGACGAGTATCAGCTGGCATGTGAAGACTTTAAACAGGTTAAAGGTTACTTCGTGTGATATCAGTGAAGACAGGCTGAAGGATCAGTTAATGTATAAGCGCTGAACACACGTTCAAACACGCTGCGTTTGAACGTTCTATTGCCCGTCACGCTGCACATACTCTAACTCCTGAAAAGTTCTCAAAAGCAAATTTAAAGCCTAAACAAAAAAATATGGGAGAACTGAAATCACTAAATACAGATGATAATGTTAGTAGGGTTAGAATTTAGATATGAGTGGAATAAAGAGGAGAAGAATTATTGACCAGCTCCCCCCATTAATACCTGTAGGTGAGAAATATCAAAAGAATGATACCTAAGTGATACCTTGAGGTTTGAATGGCGAGTCTTTGCGAAATATGCTAAAGTAGTTGACAAATATCTATATTATTACTCATTAAGATATAAATATGAGAATGAGTGTACATGGCCAAAGGCATGCGAGTTACATATGTTATAAATGCTAGTACGTGCCATACAGGGGCGACAGATACATTTTCTTCTCCATTTAAACTACTGAAGCAGTTTTGGCTTTGAACAACTGATTACATAGAAGCAGGTTGCTCAGTATCCTAACTATCTGGCAGTTAAAGGTCAGAATAAATGTCATGCGGCATAATCACAACTTGGCCCAAAGTGCATATCAGTGAGGGTTTAGAGATACGGGTGAAAGGCTTCCATAGAAACCAGGTGAAAAGCACTTCTTCATGGATATGTGCTTCTACACATATCGTCATGGAAAGTGGACAGGACAGGGGGAGCGGACAGGATTTTGAGCTCAGCTGGATAGCTGATTTCCCAGCAAGTGTTGTACGCTATGAAGTCACTTGAAATTTAGCGCAGTTTTATTGTTGCACAATTGGAAAACTATCTTTCAAGAAGTTATGGTTGCAATGCTGCTAATATTGCGCTGGAAGCTGTATGATGGATCTTCGGCTTTGACGCATGTGTCTGTCATAAGAAAAGGAATAATAGGGGAGGAAGTATTTTGCAGGGCACTAAAATTTTGGCTTTTTATAGTTTTAACATCATATATTCACCAAAGTCAAGACTACTGCGTGACAT